>PVIH01010493.1:0-75000 GCA_004025045.1 Sigmodon hispidus | reverse complement strand
AAGTGTTAGAACTCTATTGTTTAAGATAAACAGCCTTAAAGCAATCCCTGTGCATTTTCTCATATCAACATTTTAGATATTAAATTGTACTTTGTAGTTGTTGTTTGTTAGCAGTAGTTTGACCTCACTTATGTTAGTACCTTTCTCTTTCCCAGACACTGTCTTATGATGATCCCTATAGTATGTAGTTTTATACCTATTTTAGAACCTTCCTATTTAGACAAAACGAGGAGATGTAGCGGGAAATCAGGAACTGTATATGTGAATGATCACGTCATAGGAATGGAGACAAGCTGGGCGTGGTTAACTGAAAAGGATTCCGGAAGTAGACCTTCGAGGGAGGGGACCAGGACAGGAAGTCATCATTCTCACACGAGAGTTCCCCGACCGAGTGTGCAGTTCGCTCCAGCTGCCCGGGAGTTCGGACGTACGACGTGGGGATGAAGAATCTTCCTTAGAAAGGCTCTGGCGCGCTGCAACCTCATCCTGTCATCTTCTCCTAAAAGCGGCTCTGTTTTGTAAGCTATTTTCCCCAAATAAACCCTGTTTATAAACATATCTCAGGGCGGGTTTTT
Source organism: Sigmodon hispidus (assembly GCA_004025045.1). Classification (NCBI taxonomy): domain Eukaryota; kingdom Metazoa; phylum Chordata; class Mammalia; order Rodentia; family Cricetidae; genus Sigmodon; species Sigmodon hispidus. Next base: position 74,425 of record PVIH01010493.1, on the reverse strand, counting down.
ACCGCGATATGTAGCCATCTCTTTTCACTATAGACTTTATACAGGGTCTTTTTTTCTCTTCTTTCATTTCTTCCCCAGTACCTTATTCAAATAGATATAAATGTCTAATCTATTTAATTTTTATTTTATCTGAAAATGATTTTAAAATTTCTTGTTATTTTCAAGTTTCTCAACTTACATTTTTTTTCTGAGAAAGTATTTCTTCTTTAGGGAACCTTCTGTCCTTGATGGGGAGAAGAGAGAGTGACTAGGGGGTCTTTTTTGGTCAAACTAAAGAATCTCAACTTTTGTGAAAACAAAAGCAAGACCTCTTTTTTTAAAGCAACATATTTTTTGACCAAAATATTAAAGTCAAGAAACCTTTCAAACATATATATTGGTTTGCTTAACAGTTGTTACAATCAAATGTGTTTTTTCATTTAGTTCATTGAAAGTTTAAAAATTGCAAGAAAACACAATAATAAACATAATCTAGATTCTGTATTTTTATCTTTATGTTGCTTATTTTATTTTTATTATTTTAACCTTTTTTTCAATTTCTTTCCCAATCTGTGCATTTTTAACACACATTGTAACATATTTAGAGGTTTTGTTTTTTTAAAGAAAATCTGAATCTCTTTTATTGTATGTCTTTGATTATATTTTAACTAGGAGGGTTTTTAAAATGCTAGACTGTAAAACACTGGTTTGACTGCTGGCTCTGCCCTGCTTGGTTTTTTAATGTGCTAGAAGTATTAGAGTCACATTTATTTTTTTAATTTTTGGAATAAGCATTAAATATTGTGGAGCTATGTTTTTGTGCACAGAGCTATGTTTTTAAAACATAAAAGTAGCATCTGAGAAAAGCCTCTCTGTACCACAGCTCTTGAGAAATACTTCATAAATCAGCCATTCTGATTAATTTATGGCAGATGGTGCTGTCTGCATCTCTCAGGTTGCTGCCAGATTTGGTTCTGAGATTGAGACTAAGAAGCCTTGTGTAGCATTCTTATGTGTATTTAGAATTTTATTTATTTTTTTATTATGATTAAAGAAGTCACATTTTCTATCCCTGCATATCGTTAATCAAGGTCCCTTCCCCCTCCCACCACACCAGGTCATTCTTTCTTTTCCACATCTCCCCATCGCCCCCTTGGACAGGTGATCCCAAGGTCCCAATATTGCTTATTTCAGCCTCCACTCCTGGCAAATCTACTTTTCTCTCTCCAACTTCAAGACTGAGTCAGGTGTTCCTCTAGGGGGAGTGGGATCCAAGGTGTCAGTCCAAGGTGTTTCTGATCCCAAGCTGTTCAGTGTTTGTGGTTTGCAGTTTGGGCATGCTTTGATTTTGTTTTTAGTTTGTTTGTTTTTGTTTAGAGTCCACTAATGAATGAGTACATCCCTTGCTTATATTTCTAGATTTGTGATACCTCTCTGAGGAGCATATTCTCCAAATCCATCCATTTGCCTGCAAATCTATCTGAATCAATTCTGCACTTTGGAATGCCATTAGTAGCCAGAAGTTTTTGATCTAGCCTTGCCTTGTAGCTTAAATGAATCTCTCTTACACACATCTCTTCTTGGTCTCAAATAAATACATAAAGGCTTGTATTAGTTACATGCTGTTCAGCCTACGGCTCAGGCTTATTACTAGCTAGCTCTTGGATTGGATCTTAACTTATTTTTATTAGTCTGTCTTGCCATGTGACTTGTGGCTTATCTTTACTCTATTAAAATTACATCTTGATTCTTAGTTGGCTAGATTTTTGCTCTGAGTGATTCTGCTCTTCTTGCTCTTTATGTATGCTTGAATTTCCTGCCTGACTGTAATCTTTTCTGCCATAGGCCAAAATAATTTATTGTTTAATGATAATTCATAGAGTACAAAAAGACATCTCACATTATAGACCTTTAGTCAAACAAAAAAAAAGGAGCAGACAAAATTCAAACTAATAAAATTAGAGATCAAATGGTAAACATTTCAATGGACACTCAAATTATTGGATTATAAGAATATAACATTAAAATCTATATTCCCACAAACTCAAAAGCTTAAAAAATGGGAAGGATTTCTTGATATGTATATAAATTACCTATCAATATTGAATCAAGATAAATAAATTAACCAAACACATAACATCTAGTGAAGTAGAAGCAGCGATTAAAATCATCTCAACAATAACATGAAAACAAACAAACAAAAATAAAACCAAAATCCAAAGCACAGTGGATTTAGTGTAGAAGTTTAGTAAAGAATAAACTTCAATGCTTCTTGAGTTATTCTACAAAATAGAAACATAATTAAGATTTTAAATTAATTTTAAATTATGTAGCCACTATTACACAACCTCAACAAAATGAAAATCATGAATCAATATTTCTTGTGAATATAAACACAAAAATTTTTATTATAATGCATGCAACACAAATTCAGTAATACATCAAAAATTGTTAACAATTATCAAGTTGTTTTAATCACAAATCTGCATGAATGGTCAAGCAAGTAAATATCAATAAATTTAATCTACCACATATAGAAATGAGAAAACAGAAAACACATGATCATCTAATTAGACACAGTAGAGGTCTTTGACAAAATGCAACATTGCTTTGTCCTGAAAGCTCTGGGGAGACTATGGATTTGAGAGATATATATCTCAACAGAATAAAGGAAATTTCCGGCAAGTACAAAGTATACATCATTATAAATAACGAGAAATTCAAACCCAAACCTTTTCCACTGAAACCAGATATAAGACAAAGAAGTCTACCCACTGTATACCTATTTATTTTATGGTAATTTAAGTTTTAGAGCAATGAGGCAGCTGAAGGAGATCAATGAGATAAAAATAGGAAATGAGCCAGAGTATTTTTATTTGAAGGTAATAAAGACTCTACCTAGAAACTTCTACAACTGCCAAATATTTTCGATAAAGTAACATGACACAATATTAGCATAAAAATAGTCCCCTTTCAATACACAAACAATGGAGTACTACTCGGCAGAAAGAAAAAGTGATATACTAAAATTTACAAGCCAATGGATTGATTTGGAGAATATCATCCTGAGCAAGGTCTCACAAACCCAGAAGGATAAGCAGGGGATTTACTCACTCATTGTGGACTTTAAGCAAAAACATAGTTTTTTCATTGAAAGATGTTGGGTGAATAAAGTGATTTAAAATACACACACACACACAAAACAAAACAAAACAAAACAAAACAAAACAAAACAAAACAAAACAAAACTTCTGATTTGACTGTAGAAGGGTTGCTTGGCAGAAATTTGTGGTGGCCATAGTGCATTTGTGGGCATTAGCTGTGACTTACTTTGCTTTCCTTATCTGTAGCTGAGCCTTACCTGGCATGAGGAACTTTAGACTTTAATTTTTATGTGTCATGTATTTTAGAGAAAAGAGAAGTTTTATTACTATATGTTTTTTATCTGTTCTCAATGTTTGACTTTTTTATATTAAGTTTCATATTGATTTTCAAAAAACAATAAAAAATAAATAAATAGAAAAGAAACATAATGATAAATAAATAAGCTAAATAACAACTTTCACAATAGTTTCAAATAAAATAAATCTTAGAATAATTGTAAAAAGCTTGTGAATGATTTGTAAATAGTAAATGTTTTAAGATATTTAAAAAGGAAATTGGAAAACACATTAGAAAACAGAATGACATTCCATAGCATGCCCGGGGCATGGTACTATGTCTGGGCTGCCTTGATGACTGTTTTTGGTCTAGTTTCCTTGAAAGAATCAAAGGTACCAGCCTGAGAACAGGAGTCTAGATTTTTCAAATTTGGGTTATGGGTTAATGAGTAAAATTGATAACTCTGTTTATCAATAATGTCAAATCTTGAGTGAAAATAATTGATAATGGTAATTCTGGTCCATCATAGTTTACTAATAATGACTGAAATATAAGCAAAAGGAAATAAAACACATGTTTAAAACTGAAAATGATATTTTATATGTTTTGGAATATTATGAATGTATCTCTGCTTACTAAATTCTGTATATATAAACAAGTACTCTGGCTGCTAGTCAGTCAGGCTTCAAGATACTTTAGAGCTCCATGACATGGTTCACTTCCTTTTCCACAGACAACATCCTCTACAGAAAGCTGACCACATCTGAGGGTGATTCCCAGTAGTTAATTATATTATATCCACAATAATGGGAAGAAAGAAATTAATGCATATATGTTCAATCTACTGCTTATGTGTACTCATCTCAGTGTCTCGGTTTTTACAGATAGGAGCCTCTGCTTAAGGAATGGTGCTACCCACAAAACTGTCAGTCTTCCCAAATCATTTAATTAATCTCCTACAGACCAGACAATCAAAAGGCAATCCATCACTGAAACACTTTCAGTGATTATAGAATATTTGTCGCTGACAAAGTTAATCATTTTGTGTCCCATTAACTTAATATGTCTATAGATATAATGAATATATGGATATAACTGGAGCCACTAAACTTTCACATACCAATGTGTTAACTTTGCCTGAAGTACTCTCCTACCTTTGATGATAGATGTACCACTGTTCCTAATCTATTCAGTTCTTTTATCTTAGATATTGACAGAGGGAATTAATCTTCCATTATCGTGTAGATGGCAGATAAATATTCCTGAAGGAGATTCTAATATGACATTTCTATGTCAGTAACTCTCTAGGAACATTTTCAATATACAAATAATCCTGTATAACCAAATGCATGTCATGTCTCATCAGGCCTGTAGAGATGAAATTCACAGAGTGAATTATGGGATAATGTGCTATGCTACCTGGAAAATTTATAATGCATAAATTTCTCATTCTGCAAAAATAAGTAGTAATGAATTTTAAAAGTGTGGGATAATTGTGAATGGAAGATAAAAGTATATTAGGCTGAATGTTATTTTAAAACACAATTGAAGGCAGCAAAAACAAAGAAAATTTAGAGAAGAGAGAAATAGAAAACAGAAGCCATTAGCTTGGAATTTTGCTCTTCTTTTCTGCTGATAGAGTCACAGGACTAGGAGACTCCAAATGTACCAAATAGGAAAAAAATGCCTACAGAAATAATGTGCTTCTTCCTGAAGCTATCTGTGATTACTTAAAGCTAAAGTAACATGTAACCTCAAATTTTAACAATCCTCTAAGATTCCTAAAGTCATCTCTACCTATCTTTGCCCAAAAGAATCTGTAATTTTGTCAATTTTCTCTTCTCCACTAATTTATACTTTACCCTCAATCATTCTCTACAAAGCAGATCTTTAAGTTTGTTGTTGACTATACTCTTTGAGCAATTTTTTTGAAGGTTTCTTAGTAACCTTTAGAAATGTAATTTGAAAGCTATCCAAATTCTATTTATATATAGAACACACCTAAGGAATAATCTATTTTGAGAAATTCACACAAAATTAGTATATGTCATTTTTCTTATCACTTAATATTCTTATCTGGTATGCATAAAATCTATAAGCCAATATCATACTAAATTTCCATTCTCTTTTAAACTGGCTCTACCTAGAATATTTTTCTATCAAAACCATATATCAAGGTTTTTCTGTGTTGGAAAATATAACACCTCAGACACTAAGGCAACAGTGTAAAACAATATTTCTATCACTGCCACCCTTGACATATTGAAAAGAGATTCTAGAATTAACATTGCACTTATTGAAAATAAAAAGTCCAACAGTTTATTTGACTTGTTGGGTAAGTCATGGGTCAAAATATCACCTACTATGAATGGTATAAAGATGGTTTAGTGTTGATTAAAGGACCAATGGCTCAAAGGAATTAAGATACTAGAGCTAATTTACCATACTAAACCATTTTTTTTAAAATGAGAGACCTAGAAGATAAATATACGCTTCATTAATTCTATAGGAAACCAATTCGTTAGAAGAACTCTGTTATTATTCTTTTCTGTATGATAGACCTTAAAGTGCGAGTCATAGTTCCTAAATGGTAACAAATGCTATAAGCATAATTTGATCTGAGACTAACAAAAGCCAATGGGTAGCTCTGATTTGCCAAAGAAATGGGAAACTTACATATGGTAATGAACAACATAGGACAAGAAAGGAAAATAAAAAATTCATATTCATGTAGATCATGACAAAGTCTAATTAACAATGATTTTCTCTTGGATTTGAGTCTTGTGCAGGGTGACAGGCTCGGATCTATTTGCATTATTCTACACACTTCCATCCAGCTATGCCAACATCATTTGTTAAATATTCTACCTTTTTTCCATTGAATGTTTTGGGCTTCTTTGTCAAAGACCAAGTGGTCATAGGTTTTTGGCTTAATGTCTGGATCCTCACTTCTATTCCATTGGTCCACAAGTCTGTTTTTATGTGGGAAATACACTTCTATGAATTGACACAGGCAACTACTTCCTAAATATAATACCAGTGGCACAGACACTAAGACCAACAATCAATAAGTGGGATCTCCTGATGCTAGGAAGCTTCTGTAAAGCCAAGGACACTGTCAATAGGACAAAACAACAACCTACAGAATGGGAAAAGATTTTCACCAACCCTACAAGTGATAGAGGACTGATCTCTAAGATATATAAAGTGCTCAAGAATCTAGAGCCCAAAACCTTGAATAACCCTATCAAAAAATGGGGTACAAATCTAAAAAGGGAATTCTCAGCAGAGGAACTACGAATGGCTGAAAGGCGCCTGAAAAAGTGCTCATCATCTTTAGCCATCAGAGAAATACAAATCAAAACAACTTTGAGATAGTACCTAACACCTGTTAGATTAGCTAAGATAAAAGGCACAGATGACAGCCTATGTTGGAGAGGATGCGGATCAAGGGGAACACTCCTCCATTGTTGGTGGGAGTGTAAGCTTGTTCAGCCACTTTGGAATGCAATATGGCGGTTTCTCAGAAAATTGAGAATCAATCTCCCCAAGGACCCAGCAATACCACTTCTAGGTGTATACCCTAAAGAGGCACATTCACACTCCAAAGGTATTAGCTCAACTATGTTCATAGCAGTATTATTTGTAATAGCAAGAACCTGTAAACAACCTAGATGTCCCTCAACTGAAGAATGGATTAACAAACTGTGGTACATCTACACAATGGAATACTACTCAGCAGTAAGAAAAAATGATATCCTAAAATTTGCATGCAAATGGATGGATTTGGAGAATATCCTCCTGAGTGAGGTATCACAAACTCAGAAACATAAGCAGGGGATGTACTTACTCATTAGTGGTCTCTAAACAAACAAACAAGAAAAAAAAGCCAAGCATGCCCAGGCTGTAAACCACAACCACTGAACAGCTTGGTATCATATTAACCCTGGACTGACCCTTCGGATCCCACTCCAACTATAGGAAAACCGGACTCACTCTTGAGGGAGGGGGGGCAAAACTGGATCTTCTAGGAGTGGAGACTTAACTAAGCATTATTTGGTCAGTGGGACCATAGGACTGTCTGCTGCCTGCCCAGGGAGGGGATGGGGAGTTGTGGAGAAGAAAAAATGACCTGATGTGGTGGGAGGGAGAAGGTACCTTGAATAAGGATATACAGGGATGAAAAAAAAAGTTCAGAGGGAAAGCTGAACACAAAGTAAATATATGTGTATCAATCTTATTTGCATTACACCCTTGATAAGTCATGCTTATGATTTTTATCTTCTTTATAGTTATTGTTAATGTATCAGCATTTTAAATTCATTTTACTGTTTTTCTTTATAAGGAAAATAAATAAAAAAGAAGGAAAAAAAACAATGATTTTCTCAGGAGTGAAATAAATAAAAATCCTACTAAGTCCTTGCTTAATATTTTAGGCAAAACATTGCAGAATAAATGAATAAAATCCTATTTTTATTTGGCCCAACAAAAAATCATGGTTTCTCCACCAATTTTCTAACTTATATAGAGAATAAGAACTCTTTGAAGTAAAGGGTATCCTTGAAATAAGAATTTTCTATAATATTACACAATTTTCTTGTTAACTTTATCCCTTCCTCCTTCCTACACACCCAAAATTTCCAAGATCAGTGTAAATCAGGGAATCAATAATAATAAGATGATAACTTTGTTATGGAAGAACTCAAAAAGGAAACTGAAATACTTATAAAATTAAACAAAAATCAATGCACAAATACAACATAACAAAATTTAAAGAACATTATGAAGGCAATCAAAAGAGAGAATTTTGTGGCATTTGATGCCTAAATTAAATAACAAATAAGAGATCACAAATCAATTACTGATATACTTAAAGGACTTGTAAAAATACGGATGAATACTATGACAAGATTGGAAGAGATAATTTAGATTAGGACCAAAATTAATAAAGTTGAAATGGAAAGAAAACATACAAAGGTTCAATAGAACAAATACTTGATCATTTGAAGTTATTAACAACTATTTAGACAACTAACCAAAACAAATGAAGACCTAAATTAATAGGATTATAAATAAAAACAGAGACATTATCATAAACACTGAGGAAATATATAGAATCATAACTATGTATTAAAACATTTTGTATACTGATCGCTAGTTCAGGTGCATGCTAAGCCATGCAGAAGTCCCGATATTCTGCCTATAAAATTTTTCCTACTCCTTTCATTCCCACGGAAACAATCTTCCATCATTGTTACACTGCCCATTCCCTATTGCTGTGTTCATTCACTCTACTGAAGTAGTCATTTCCTGCTCAAGTATGGACCACATCAGACAGAAGAACCTGTAGCAGGGAGACTCCCTGCTAAACCAAAGGCTACTTTGGCCACCAGAACACAAGATAAAATGCAGGTTCAAAGGTCTTATCAATTCTTTTGGTATCTCTCCCTAAACATAGTATAATCAACTCCCTCTCTTATTGATTTCTATGCCCTATATCACAACATTGGCAGAGACCCCCCTCTTCAAAGGCCAACTAAAAAACTCCAGGTAGGCTGCTGAATAAAGAACATTTTCCATTTTTTCAGTATTCCCCATCTGCAACCATCCATTTAATTCATGGAGCCTTGCCTCAGACACCATCTCAGTCAGACACTCCTTGCTAGACCAGAGGCATGGCTGCTGCCAGAGCAATAAGTAGGCTTCCTGCCCATAGACATCTTCCACTCACTCAGAAACCCCACATCACATAAATAGTTTCTTTCCTTCTCCTCACCACCACAACTCAGTTGGAGACTCCCTGATAAACTAGAGGTCGTAGCAAATACCCTAAGTCTAGCTCTCAACTCTGGAATGTTACCCCACTTAAACCACAGGCAAGACAGACCAGAAGATGTAAGAGAAAGTAGAAAGTAAAGAGTAAAACATCCCAACAAAGACAAACTCAGAAATATGCATCTAGATGGATAAATATCCCGACCCCAGATGCCTAGAAACCAGAATAAGAACAGAATCAACAACAGGCAGTACAATATGTCAGTACCGTTGCCTAGCTATTCTACTACAGCCATCTTTGAATATTCGAACAAAAATGATACACAGAACAAAGACCTTCAAGCCAACTTTAAAAGAATGATAATGATCCTTAAAGGGAAATGAATGAATCCTATCACAAAATCACAAAAAGACAAAAAAAATGGAGGAATTAAATAAATTTCTTAAGAAATCTAAGAGAACAAAGAAAGCCAGGAAAAAAAAGATCAATATAGTACTTGAAATTCCAATAAGACAACTGAAATATCTAAGGGAATGAATATTGGAAGAAAATAAATAAAAATATTAATAATCATAAACAATATGATAGTATACTTAACCCCCAGATATTCTGCCAGGGAATTTCAATAGTTGATAAACACCTTGAACAAGTGACTGGTTACAAAAGTCAGTAAAAAAAAATCAGTAGCCCTCCTATGTAGAAAAGGACTGAGAAAAAAATCAGTGAAACAACATCCTTAAAAATAGCCACAAATACAATAAAATACCTCAAGATAACTCTATCTAAGAATGTGAAGAACTTGCATGATAAGATCTTCAGGACTTAGAAGAAATAAATTCAATAAGATATTAGAAGATGGAAAGATCTCCCATGCTCATGGATCAATAAGAACAGCATAGTAAAAATAGCCATCTTACCAAAAGCAATCTACAGATTCAATGCAATTGAATTCAGAGCAAGCACTGTCAAAATTACAACTCCATTTATCATAGACCTTGAAAGAACATTATTCAACTTTATATGGAAAATAAAAAGGTAGTTGAAAAAATCCTGTATGATAAAAGAACTTCCAGAGGCATAGTCATCCACAATTTTAAATCATACAACAGAGCAGTAGTAATAAAAACAACTAGTAATAAAATAGACACTTTGATCAAATGAAATTGATCAAAGACTCAGACATGAATTCACATACATATAGAAAACTTAGTTTTGATGAAGAATCTGGAAATACAAAATAGAAAGAGAGTATCTTCATGAAGTGGTGCTTGTGTAACTGGATATTTACATGTAAAAGAATGCAAATAGGCTCATATCTTTTACCCTGCAGAAAACTCAAGAAATAGTTGTAATAACAAAGAAATTGTTTTGGACTATGGCAAAACATCTTAGAAACAGGCAGGAAATCTGATAAAAGATAAAGAGACAAAAGAAATAAAAGGGCAGAGTCACAAGAGATGCAATCCAGCTGCCCCAAAAATCAAAACATGAAAAAAATGCATAAGCAACAGGACACATGACAAGAGTAATTAATAAAAATAAGTTAAATTAAGATACAAAAACGAGCTAACAATATCTCTTAAGTTTCTTCTGATCTTCTTGGATTTGAATTTTGTGAAGGATGATGGGGTTGGATCTATTTGTATTCTTCTACATTCTACCATCCAATTATGCCAATACAATTTTTTTAAAATACTGTCTTTTATTGATTAAATGTTCTTGGACTCTTTGTCAAAGATCAGGTGATCATAGGTCTGTGGGTTAAGGTTGGGGTTGTTGATGTGATTCCATTGATCCACATGTCTGTTTTTATGCCAGTACCAGATTCTTTTTATTATTTTAGCTCAATAGTATAACTTGAAGAAAGGGATGGTGATGCCTCCTGAACTTATTTTTTTTTAGCAGGATTGTTTTGGCAATCTTGGGGTTCTGTTATTTCATATGAAGTTGAGTCTATAAAAAATTTGGAGAATATCCTCCTGAGCGAAGTATCACAAACTCAGAGAGATAAGCAGGGGATGTACTCACTCACTAGTGGTCTCTAAACAAACAAACAGGAAAAAAATCCAAACATGCCCAAGCAGCAAACCACAACCACTGAACAGCTTGGGATCAGAAACACCCTGGACTGACCCTTCAAACCGCCCAGTCCATCTATAGGAACACCTGACTCACTCTTGAGGGAGGGGGGACAAAACTGGATTTGGCCGGGAGTGAAGACTGATCCAAGCATTATTGGGCCAGTGTGACCATAGGACTGTCTGCTCCCTGCCCAGGGAGGGGATGGGGAGTTGCAGAGAACAAAAATGTTCAGATGTGGTGGGAGGGGGAAGAGACTTTCAATAAGGATATACAGGGATGGAAAAAAAAATTCAGAGGGAAAGCTGAACACAAAGAAAATATATGTGTATTAATCTTATTTGCATTTCCACCCTTGATAAGCCATGCTTATGATTATTATCCTCTGTATAGTTATTGTTAACTCTTCCGCATTTTTAAATTCTTTTTACTGTTTTTTTGATAAATAGAAAATAAAGAAGGAAAAAATTTATGTAGGGTTTTTGATGGGATTGCATTGAATTTGTAGATTGCTTTGGTAAGATTGTAATTTTTACTATATTGATTCAACCCATCTAGGAGCAGGTGTGATCTTTCCATATTTTTGATATCCTCTTCAATATCTTCCTTCAGTTATTTAATGTTTTTGTCAAACAGGTCTGCTACTTCTTTGATTAGAGTTACATCGAGAGACTTAATACTATTTGCAGCTATTATAAAGGATGATGTTTCTTTTATTTCTTTTTCAGCCCTTTTATCCTTAGTATGTAAGAGAGCTATTGATTTTTTTAGTTAATCTTGTACCCTGATACATTACTGAAGGTGTTTATCATCTGTAGGAGTTCCTTGGTAGAATATTGGGGGTCACTTATATATACACAATCATATCATCTGCAAATAGATAGTTTGAGTTGTTTTCTAATTTTTATCCCCTTATTCTCATTTTATTTTCTTATTGCTTTAGCTATAACTTTGAGACCTGTATTCAATATATAAGGAAAGAGGGGGCAGCCTTGCCTTGTTTCCAATTTTGGAGGGATTGCTTTGAGTTTTTCTCTATTTAATATGATGTTGGCTGTCAGCTTGCTATATATCACATTTATTATATTTGAGTTGTTCCCATCTTTTCCTGATCTCTCTAGGACTTTTATCATAAAGAAGTGTTGGATTTTGTCAAAGGTTATTTTGGCATCTAGGTAGAGGATCATGTAAATTTTTTCTTTAAGTTTGCTTATATGAAAGATGATGTTTACAGTTTTTTATATGTTGAACCATCTTTGTATCTCTGAGATGAAACCTACTTGAATGTGGTGGATGACTATTTTGATATGTTATTGGATATGTTCACCAATAATCTATTGAGTATTTTTGCATCAATGTTCATGATGGAGATTGATCTATAATGGTTTTTCTTTATTATATCTTGGAGTGTCTTTTGTATCAAGGTGACTGTAGCCTTATAAAAAGAATTCAGCAATATTTCTTCAGTTTCTTCTTTGTGGAACAGTTTGAGGAGTATTGGTATTAGTTCCTCTATAAATGTCTGGTAGAATTCTGGAGTGTAATTATCTGGTCTTGGACTTTTATTTATTATTCGGAAGACTTTTTAATAATATCCTCAATTTCTTTTGGTGTTATAGGTCTGCTTAGGTCATTTATCTGATTTTGATTTATTTTTAATAACTGGTATCTTTCTTTTGTTTTTTTTTATTTTAGTGGATTATTGATTTTGGTAGTGTGACCTGATGATTCTATCTATTTTGGCTGTCTTTTGTAGTCTCCCTTTTCATTTTTAATTCAGTTAATGTGACTAATCTCTCTCTCTCTCTCTCTCTCTCTCTCTCTCTCTCTCTCTCTCTCTCTCCCTCTCCCTCTCCCTCTCCCTCTCCCCCCTCTCTCTCTCTCTGCCTTTTCATTAATTTTGGTAAGTGTTCATCTATCTTCTTGACTTTCTCAAAGTACCAGCTCTTTGATTCTTTTTATTGTTCTCTTTGTTTCTATTGTATTGATTTCTGCCCTGAGTTTGATTATTTCCTGACATTTACTCTTTCTAGGTGAGTTTGCTTCTAATTGTTCTAAAGCCTTCAGCTGTGCTTTTAGGTTTCTTGAGTGTGAAATCTTTAGGTTTTCCATATAGGCATCTAGTGCTTTTTTTGAAGTATTAATTCTCTGGTTTTAATTTAAACAGTCACATGTGGAAATGTCTACCATATTCAACAACAAGTCAACTTTCCCATTTGAAGTTTCTCCTCTGAACCACAGAGGACAGAAAATTATTTGGATGTGTCTTCAAAATGAGGAATGGATTGACAATCTGTGGTATATCTACACAAGGGAGTACTACTCAGCAGTAAGAAAAAAAGATATCCTAAAATTTGCAGGCAAATGGATGGATACAGAGAATATCCTCCTGAGCAAAGTATCACAATTCAAGAAGGAGAAGCAGGGGATATATTCACTCATTAGTAGACTTTAAAAAAATAAAAAGAAAGAGATATCTAACAAAATAGACTTTAAACTAAAATCAATGAAAAGAGACAAGGATGGACACTACTTATTCATCTCAGGAAATATCTACTAAGACGAAATTTCAATCCTGAATATATATGGCCCTAACACAAGGGCACCTCATATGTAAAATAAACCCTAATAAAGTTTAAACTTCATATCAAACCTGACACACTAAAAGTGGGAGACTTCAATACCCCACTTTCACCCTTGGATAGGTCAAGCAGACAGAAACTCAACACAGAAATAAGGGATTTAGCAGAAGTTATGATCCCAAAAGATTAGTAGATAAATACTGAATCCTCCACTTAAACAATTTATCAGCACCCCTTGGTACTTTTTCTAAAATTGGCCACATACTAGGGCATAAAGCAAATATCAACAGGTACAAAAAATGGGTATAACTTTTTGTACCATTTCAGATCACCATGGTCTAAAGTTAGAGTTCAACAACATCAGAAATCACAGAAAGCCTACCAACTCATGGAAACTAAACACCACTCAACTGTACCATCTCTGGATCAAGGAATAAATTAAGAAAGAAATCAAAGACTTCCTAGAATTTAACAAAAATGAATCTACACCATACGCAAATTTATGGGATACAATGAACGCAGTCTTAAGAGGAAAGTCCATAGCTCTAGATGCCTACATGAGAAGACTAGAGAAATCCCACACAAGAGAACTAACAGCACAGCTGAAAGCCTTAGAACAATTAGAAGCAGACTCACCTAGAAAGAGTATACCACAGGAAATAATTAAACTTAGAGCTAAAATCAGCACAATTGAATCAAAAAGAGCAATAAAAAAAATCAATGAATCAAAAAATTCCAATATGCATTTTTTAGATCCCTCAGCTTAAATAGCCAAAGCTAGCACCTGTCTTAAACAGATGTACACATAAGCAAAGAAGTTACTTTCATCACATTCTTATCCTTAATACAAAGAAAATTAAATTTGGTACTTAAATGTTTAACTTTTTGTTGTTTAAAACTGAAAGTAAAAACTCAAGTATTTGCTTCCATTTGAGGTATGGTCATAGCCTCAAATGTATAAATATTTTTAGTTCATGAACCAAAAAAATGAGAATTAGACTAACATTTTTTTTATAAAATGGTAGATCAATCTTTTACAACCAATAACATATAATTCTTTACATACTGAAAATTATACCTATATTAAGAAATGCATAGTTCTTAAGTATCAACTCACCCTTTCCCTCTATTCTCATTAGTAAGAGTTTTTCAACAAGATGGGTTTGATGACAGTCAGTCTGTTCTTTGATATTTTCCCCTTATGTTTACATTGTTATCTTTTAAAAACTACATTGACTGCATGACTATGTTCATACCTGTGAAACCTAGCAAAAAAATGGGGGCCTCTGAAGTATCTTAATTCACATAGTTAATCTGAAATTTTCTTTACATGTGGGCCAATAGGAAAAGCTTAGAGAGCCTATGAGCTTATCATCTTAAAGTTCTCTCTCTCTCTCTCTCTCTCTCTCTCTCTCTCTCTCTCTCTCTCTCACACACACACACACACACACACACACAAACACACATGCAAGAAAAACTCTTTAATTTTACCCAAGATTTAAAAAATATGAAGCAAAATTACTAAACACAATACAAGACAGCAAGTGATGTTTTAATTCCTTATCAAATATGATCACATATGTATGCAATATAGTGATATGTGCAATATCCTTATGAGTTTAAATTTAACTGTGCATTTAGTAGATCCTGAAACTCTACATTAAAGAAATAGATAATTATGTTTTGCTATCCGGTTCATATACAAATACTTTTTCTTCCATTATCTTGGCTTTCCATCTTCTTTTGTAGATGAAAATAGTTTGGAATTTTTTAAATTTTTACTCTTTTATCAAACTTGTCATTTTTATTTTTATCATGTTCCTAGAAGACCTTACATTCTTATCTGCTGTTATTTCTGTGAATGGTAAGAACATTCCTTGGTATCATAGAGACATGAAAATGACAAAAATATTACTGATATTCCTAAAAATCTGTGGATAAATTTTTTTCACTGATTTATGTTTATGGATATTTTTAAATAAGAATTTTCTTATTGGTTATTCTAAACAAAGTGATCTCCCCTGAAACCATATGCACGCAAACAACAAAACCGACTCATCAAGTTTTATTTATATAGGCATAAACATATACACACATATGTATATACACATAACAACAAACATTAAAAAAATCTATCAATTTGAGAGGTAGTACATGGTGAAGAAACTAGAGAGAGAAAAGAAAAGATGTAAAGTGTTATAGCTCTACTTTAAGTAAAAATGAACTAAAAATGTATAAGCAACTACAACATTCAGAAGCCAAGAGAGCAGAGCTTCTCACAGCAATGAAAGTCCAACCCTGAGGAGTGGCAGCTGCAGGGGACATAAGGAACTTTGTGCTGAAGTCACACAGGAAATACCTCCTGCCCTTGCTGGGGAGAAGATAAGGAGATGGGGAGAAAAGAGAGTGACTGGGAAGGGTGTGAGGGGGAAGGGAGTTTGAACAAGGAAATAAATGGATAAATAATGAGACTTTATTCATAATAAAAAAAGAAAGAAAAAGAAAAAAAGCACTTTCTAGAATATCTATTCTATCTCAAAAAATAAAATAGAATGTGATTGAGAAATCAAATTAATGTTGTTTTTGGCTTCTATATGTGCATATGCACTTAAACACACACATGTCTGAATACACACATATACATAATATTTTCCATATATTTTCTTATTGTAAAACCTTTACATTCTGTTTCTCTCCCCATTCATTTCCACAGCTTATGAACTTGGCAAAAACATTTTTTCTAAATATCAAACAATGATGTTAAGAATAGATATTCCGTCCTGCCCTGTCACTTGAATGTACTTTGACAATCCAGTAAACAACTTTTAGTCATATTTGCAGAATGTCAGAATTAGCTTAAATTAGTAGGAAAAATGTTTTCAACATTCTAGTGGATATTAATCTTTTGGCTATTGTCCTATAAACATGTAATTTTCTTTCCAAAATTCCAAATATACTAGACTTACTGTCATTAGAGTAAAAACACCAAAAATCACTGTATTTTTTTTCTTTTTGTTAAAGACAGATTTTTTTCCCTCACATAATATATCCTGATTACTATTTTCCTTTTTCTACTCTTCCCAGTTTCTCCTGTTTCCAACTCCTTTTCCATCTGGATCCATTCCTTTTCTGTACCTCATTATAAAACAAACGCACTTCAAAGGGATAATTGTAACATTAAAGTATAATGAGATAAAACAAAAACTAACACATCAGAATTGTACAAAACAAACAGAAAGCTCAAGGGAAGGATTAAGAATCAGATATCCACTAGGTCAGAAACCCAGAAATCCCAAAGACACTAAACTAAAAGCTATAATATAAACACAAAGGACCTGTTATAGCCCAATGCTGCCCATGTGCTTGTTGCCTCAGGCTCTGTGACTGCATAGGTGAAAAGTGCTGTATTTTAATGATCACTGTACATTAAAATATCTTGACAGTGGCTTATTTTTATTTCAACAGCATACATTCCAGTTACATTTAAAAAAAGCATGCTATGTTTTTGTATGAAAAGTACAGTGTTTGAGTCTGCTAGAGGACCTTGTAACTAAGGGAAACTGGTTATATTTTAATTATGCCAATCTTTAATTTTATTTCTTCAAATATTTAATGTCTCATATTATTCTAGCTTCATAAATTTTCCATGATTAAAACATTTGGACAAGAAGAAAATAAAGGGAGAAAAGGAATTATTTGGGTTACACTTCTAGCTAGAACTTGCCCTTGAGGAAAGTTACTGCATGAACTCAAAGTAGGAATCTGAAGGCAGGAACTATGGAGAAATGCCACTCCATAAATTACTCTCTGTTTTGTTCACTAGCTCATGCATGCCTTGATTTATTATACAGCCAGGACAAACTGCATACAGATGGCTCTGCAAAGAGTATGCTGGGTCTTCCTACATAAAATAAAAATCAACACATTCCTTAGACCACTTTCATTTAGGCATTTTTTCGATGTAGGCTTTTATTCAGATGACTGCATATTGTTTCAGACTGAGGATTGAATAAAACTAAGTAAAGCACATAAGATACTGTATCACTTTTTAAGTTTGGCTTACTTTTGCTTTATAGTTCCCATTTCAAGGATGATTACAATGAAAGTAAGATTCTAAATATATTAACTATTTTATATATTATATGTATATATGATATACATCAGCTAAATTTTATAGAGACAAGAGAATATATTTAGATAAAACTAAGATTATTCTATGATCCTAATAAAACTTTTACAAATGTAGAATCACATATATGGCTATATGTAGAAGCACCAAAAACTCGATTCTATGCAATGAAAATTAATAAGGAAAAAGAGAACAGCCCATGATTCCGTTGTTTCTTGGTTTGGTGGCTAATTGTAATTCTAAAAATATTATTGCTTTGGATTCTGAACAGAGCCTGAAAAAGCATGAGAGTGAAAGTTCAAGAGTTTCCGATGAAAATCATGAAAATCCAGCACTATTTTGGAGTTGTTTTATCTCTGGAAATACTTGATGTATAAGAGTACGAGCCATAAAACCACAAACTTATGGGAAGGAGAAAACTACTCAGCAGTAAAAATTGAAAGCAAGGTTAGTGGGAAGTGGTTCTCAAAATGTGAGGCTACCTTTAGAAAGCAACAACAATCTTGTTCTGAATTTTCCCACATTCCAACAAATAATTCATAAGTCAAATCACATACCATCTTGATGCCTATTTCCAACCTGCATTTGGTAATCTCTTCTTATCTTGATGTTACATTCGCAAGATTCTTTCTGATAGAAACAACCATAGCAAGTATTTCCTTACGGAATCAAAGTAGTATCCTGGAAAATATATTCTGGAGTTAATCATCTATGTACAGTTGAAACCAACAATACACTCTGAATACTTAAAATTGATAAGTATAATTAAAATGAGTTAACTATATATGTAAAACATTCACAGAATATCTTATTGATTGAAGTAAAGCAAAAATTCTTAGGACATATCGGATAGAGATTATTTAAATGTATGTTCTTGATCCAATATCAAATTTAATATAATTTTGTATGAAATGTATATTATGCTAAAATTCATTGGTATTATTATTTGAATATGGATTTTGTTTCTTCTAAGCTTTTTTTTGTTTTATACTTAGACATTTTTCCTAAAAGCCAGAATAAACTAGGGAAAGAATAATGGAACAGTACATGAAAAATAACAAGTAAAAGCAAAACGAAACAAAAACTGACTCAAAGTGCTAAGACTTATTGAAGCTTATGATGATGCTGTAGTTAGGGAAAACAAGTTTTTTTCTTTTGAAATATTGAAGTAATTTTCCAGTAAGTGAGAAATTCATAAATATATAAATATTATTTCAAAAAGAAATCTGCATTTTTTATTGTTTTTGAATCATTTACAATTTTTCCTATTGAGAAAATAAATTTATGTTGATAATTGAGAAAATTGGCATGTATAAAATTGAAGTAAACTCCCAATGAAGCTCCAAACCAAGATTTTAAAATGACTGTTTCCAAAGAATACATTGTCATTACTTCTTGTTTTCATATATAATATTAAGAACTGTACATTATTTTTATATCTTTTCTTTTAAAAATACAGGTTTTTTAATGTGTACACATGAGTGTATAGGTGCCCTCAAATAGCAAAAAAGGGAGAATGCTGATTTCACTACAGCTATACTTGTAGTCATTTGTGAGTTGGCTGATGTTGGTGATGGGATCTGAACTGTAGTATTTAGAAAGAAGCTTTCTTTATCCTGAATCATCTCTTTAGAGACTAAAATTTAATTTTAATCTTTAGAGGAAACTTCATACTGAGTTTTACTATAAGTATACCTCATTTTCTATCTTTTCCTACTGTGTGAAGTGTTTGAATTTCTCCACATTGTTACCAGCACACATTAATGTACTGGGTAAACATTAAGCACTCTCAGTACTGCAAAGTGAAATATTACATTAGAGTTTGACATTGATTTCCAAGATCTTTAATGTACTAGCTAATTTTCTGTTGTCAGAATAAAACATCATTACCAGGAAACTTATAAAAGGAAAAATTTATTTGTGTCTCTGGCTCCCCAGAAGTTGGCATCCATCATGGCAGGAAACTGTGGTAGCAAGCAGCATTTTTGGTTTCTGGAGCAGGAAACCAAGTACTCACATCTCAAACTATTAATACAAAGTAAAGAGAGAAATCTTGAAATTCTGTGGGGTTTATGATTACAAAGCTCACTCTCAATGACTTATATTCTCCAATAAGACTATCACCTACCCTTTCCCAACAGTGTCAACAACTGGAGATCAATTATTCAGATACCCAAGACTAATAGGAACTTTTTTTTTTTTTTTATCTGAACCACTACCAATAGTAAAGTGGAGATTTTAAACATATTTTTATATGACCTCTTGAGAAATTATATAGGTCTTTTGAAAATTTAAAATATTTGTCTTTTGTAAGTGGGTTATTGGAATTCATTATCTATTCCACTTATCAACTTTGGTCAGGTTAATGTTTTACAAATACTTCAAAATATTTACTATATAACCTTTGCACTTGGTTGAGTGCTTTCTTTGCTATGCAGACTTTTATAAATTATATATATCGTCACTTATCTTTGTATTTATTTGTTTTGGAGACCTTGTTTGAATATCCTAAATTTGTTTCCTATATTTTATTTTATTAATAGTAGTTTGATAATTTTATTTATTGCTTCTTCTGGAGATGTCTTGTTGAACTTTGTATTGTATATATTCTTGCACTGCCATCTGCCCATTGTTTCCCCAATTCACTCTTGGTTAGTTCTTGGTCAGCTCCTACTTAGTTGGTGGTCTGAGGGCTCTTAATTAGCTATGTGTTCAGAGGGAAGACTGTTCTCGTGAGATCGCAGTGTTATGACAGTCGTCACCTCTTGACTTCTCACTTGTCAGCTATGTGCCCAGGGACTTGGTTGTTACCCCACTGCGATTACACCAGCCGTGTACTGAGTGGACCGTGCTTTGCATCAAAGCTGAGAAGCCATCTCAGGGCCAAGCTTCAGATGACTGAAGTCACATTTGACCTCTGACCTCTCAGCTGTGCTTTTAGGAGCTCCTTTGCTTCCTTGCTGCTATCACCTCAGTTGTGGTCTATGCAGACTGTGCTCCCAACTGAAGCCAAGTCTCTTACCTCTGAGGCATGTGCCCAGGACCAAGGGACCCACCAGTTACCCACTGCTTCTTTCCAGCTGTGTTCTTGGCAGGCAGTGGCGAACTTTTATAATTCTGTGTTGTAAATTTATTTTACCTTTCCATTTCCACTTGTCAGAATAGTTGATTGTTGTCAGTATTTTCATAAGAACATATTCATAGTAAAATTAATCTTTTGTATTGTTCTTTCTGACTCCATTTTATTTGTTTCTGCAGTGTCCTCTATTATTTTTTCACTACTATTAATTTTAGATTTAGTTTATTAATTCTTATTTTTTTATTTAGTGTGCATATGCATGCATGTTAATCACTCACACCCTCCACTTTATCATATTTCCCTAGCAACATTGTCCACCCAACCTTCTCTCGATAAACCTATCACATTCATAAATATTCATTCTATTTTGTGATCCATTGAGATTAATTAGGGCTATCTGTGTAAGTATGACTTCTGTGGGAGTCTCAGGTACTCAACAATAGAAATAATACTAAAATCTTTTCCAATTCTGTAGGCTTTCACTTTGTCCTATTGACAGTGTCCTTGCCTTTACAGAAGCTGAAAGAGATCCAACTTATTGATTGTTGGTCTTAGTGTCTGTGCCACTGGTGTTATATTTAGGAAGTGGTCGCCTTTGACAATTTGTAGAAGTGTATTTCCCACTTTCTTTTCTATCAAGTTTAAAGGGGCTGGTTTATGTCGAGGTCTCTGATCCACTTTGATTGGAGTTTTGTGTAGGGTGAAAGCCTCGGATCTATTCGCATTTTTCTACACACATTCATCCAGCTAAGCCAACATCATCTGTTAAATATACTATCTTTTTTCCATTGAATATTTTGGACCTCTTTGTCAAAGATCAGGTGTTCATAGGTTTTTTAATTAATGTCTGGATCCTCAAATCTATTCCATTGATCCACAAGTCTGTTTTTATGCCACTACTAGGCTGTTTTTGTTCTATAGCTCTATAGTATAACTTGAAGTCAGGGATGTTGATACCTTCTGAGGTTTTTTCATTGAGTAAAATTGTTTTGGTAATCCTGGCTTTCCTGTTATTCCAAATGAAATTGAGTATTGTTCTTTCAAGGTCCAAAAAATATTGTGTTCGGATTTTGATGGGCAGTGCATTGAATCTGTAGATTGCCTTTGGTAGAATAGGGAGTTTTACTATGTTGATCCTACCAATCCAGGAACATGGGAGAACTTTCCATTTTCTGATATCCTCTTCAATATCTTTCTTCAGTGATTTAAAATTTTTCTCAAATAGGTCTGTTACTTCTTTGGATATAGTTACTCCAAGGTATTTAATACTATTTGCAGCTATTATGAAGGGTAATGTTTCCCTTATTTATTTTTCAGCTGTGCTATCTTTAGTGTATAGAAGGGCTACTGATTTCTTTGTGTTAATCTTGTATCCTGCTACATTGCTGAAGGTGTTTATCAGCCATAGCAGTTCTGTAGAAGAATTCTGTGGGTCACTTATGTATACAATCATATCATCTGCAAATAGAGATAGCTTCACTTCTTCTTTTCCAATTTGTATCCACTTAATCTCTTTTCATTCCCTTATTGCTTTAGCTAAAACTTCGAGAACTATATTGAATAGATAAGGTGAGAGAGGACATTCTTGTCTAGTTCCTGATTTTAGTGGGATTGCTTTGAGTTTTTCTTCATTAAGCTTGATGCTGGCTGTCGGCTTCTTGTAAATCACCTTTATTGTATTTAGATATTCTCCCTGTATTCCTGATCTCCCCAGGACTTTAATCATAAAGGAGAGTTGGATTTTGTCAATGGCTTTTTCAACATCTAAGGATATGATCATGCGGTTTTGTTCCTTTAGTTTGTTTGTATGATGAATAACGTTTACAGTTTTTCGTATGTTAAACCAGCCCTGCATTTCTGGGATGAAGCCTATTTGGTTGTGGTGGGTGATATATTTAATTCATTGTTGTGTATGGTTTGCCAAAATTTTGTTGAGAATTTTCACATCAATATTCATGAGAGAAATTGGTCTGTAGTTATCCTTCTTTGTTGTGTCTTTGAGTGGCTTGGGTATTAGGGTGATTGTGGCCTCATAAAAGGAATTCAGCAATATTCCTTCAGTTTCTACTGTGTGAAATAGTTTGAGAAGTAACAGTATTAATTCTTCTTTGATTGTCTGGTAGAATTTGGCACTGAAAACATCTGGACCAAGGCTTTTATTTTTGGGGAGGTTTTTAATGACTGTTTCAATTTCCTTAAGGGTTATAGGCCTGTTTAGGATTTTCACCAACCCTACAAGTGATAGAGGACTGATCTCTAAGTTATATAAAGAACTCAAGAATCTAGAGCCCAAAACCTTCAATAACCCAGTCAAAAAATGGAGTTCACATCTAAAAAGGGAATTCTCAGCAGAAGCATGACAAATGACTGAAGGGCACCTGAAAAAGTACTCATCATCTTTAGCCATCAGAGAAATGCAAATCAAAACTACTTTGAGATACCACCTAACACCTGTTAGATTGGCTAAGATAAAAGACACAGATCACAGCCTATGCTGGAGAGGATGCTGAGCAAGGGGAAAACTCCTTCATTGTTGGTGGGAGTGTAAGCTTGTCCAGCCACTTTGTAATGCAATATGGAGGTTTCTCAGAAAATTGAGAATCAATCTCCCCAACGACTCAGCAATACCACTTCT
The DNA here is from genome assembly GCA_004025045.1 of Sigmodon hispidus. NCBI lineage: Eukaryota > Metazoa > Chordata > Mammalia > Rodentia > Cricetidae > Sigmodon > Sigmodon hispidus. The sequence continues at coordinate 50,785 of PVIH01010493.1, read as the reverse complement.
AGGTGTATACCCTAAAGATGCACAGTCCTAGTCCAAAGGCATTAGCTCAACTATGTTCATAGCAGCATTATTTGTAATAGCAAGAACCTGGAAACAACCTAGATGTCCCTCAACTGAAGAATGGATTTGCAGACTGTGGTACATCTACACAATGGAGTACTACTCAGCAGTAAGAAAAAATGATATCCTAAAATGTGCAGGCAAGTGGATGGATTTGGAGAATATCCTCCTGAGCTAGGTATCACAAACTCAGAAAGATAAGCTGGGGATGTACTCACTCATTAGTGGTCTTTAAAGAAACAAGAAAAAAGCCAAGCATGCCCAACCTGCAAACTACAACCACTAAACAGCTTGGGATCAGAAACACCCTGGACAGATTCCTTTGATTCTACTCCCTCTAGAGGAACACCTGACTCACTTTTGAGGGAGGGGGGGAAAAACTGGATCTGCCAGGAGTGGAGAGTGAACTAAGCTATATTGGGTCAGTGGGACCATGGGACTGTCTGTTGCCTGCCCCGGGAGAGCATGGGGAGTTGTAGAGGAGAGAGAATGATCTGATGTGGTGGGAGGGGAAAGGGACTTGAATAAGGATATACAAGGATAGAAAGTGTGACTTCTTTGTTCATAATAATAATAATAATAAAGCAAAAAAAGAAATAATACTAAAGACATAAATTTCTATAATCTATCAATAGCCAATAATTCAAAGGCAAAGCAGAACCCCCAAAACTCTTATCATCCCATCTAATTATTTATAGGACTGATATTATGAGGGTCCTGTACAGGTAACTACAATCGTAATTTAATATTTACTACTGTATCTCATCTAGAATATGGCATTTCATAGCTCTTCAAAGTGTCTTATTGTCCTTACATCCTTCTTTGCTCTCTTCAGCAGTTTTCTCCAAGCCATAGAGGAAATGACATAGATGTCTTGTTTAAGGCTGAGCACTCAGCTGTCATTTATTCCCAGTAAATTTGGTAGCCACAAATCTAAATTCATTATCATTTTTATAGGAACAGGCTTTACTCATTAATGTGAAGAGTAGCTCTTTTTTTTGTTGTGAAGTTGGCAGAAGAGTATATTAATGCTTGCTTTTATTTGCTTTTTGCCTTTCCTTCTTCTTCCTTCTTTTTCTTATGACTAATTTTACTATGAGGCTGGGAGGAGTCACTGTTAAAGGTTTAGCCTAAATTGTAGGAGATCCTCCAGGATTGAAATAGTCATGAGGAAAAATTGAAGCTAAGGATAAGAATACCTAAAGAGAGCTTAAGACAGGAAATTGGTTAAGGGTGGCACAGTTTCAGAAAAAACTCCAGTATCTTAGAGATGCCAGCACCATGATATGACCACTAAGGACAGCATCAGCTGTGATATGATTTAAAATGCCCTGAATCAGACAGAAACCCAAACCTTCAAACCATAGACCTTTGAATGATATTCTAGATCTTCACAATTTTATTGTTTTCAATTCTCAAAAGATATCTTATTATTTCATAATGCAAAATGCATTTAGTTCATAGTAAAGAGTTACCAAAGTCTTAAGAATATTAGCTTTGTTCAAAATACTAGGTTTAAAATCTCCTCTGAGATTCATTGAAATTTTAGCTGTCACTTCTTATAAAGATCACAAGAAAATATACCAAGATATAAGACACAATGAGGCAGTATTAGCATTTCTACCTCTAAAAGGAAGATTCAGAGAAACAAACCAGGAGAACATCTAATAACATAACTCCTTGTAAAGTTTTACAATTCTTAGTGGTATAATATTAACTTCAAAGAAAATACAAAAGATTATATTATGTCCACCTTGGCTGCAGCAGTCCTTATAGCTGCTCTGAGAGGCTGTCTAAATTTTCAGTTTCCTGCTTATTCAGACAAGGTTTCAACATGCTTGGCATATTTATCCTTGAAGAGTCTCCATTGGAGCAAATTCTCTCATCTTTCACAACTCCAATTTTCATCCATCACAGGCTATTCCCAGGGACTGTGACACTATTACATTTCTTGACTTCTGAGATATTCCTTAGACTTCTCAATGGAAACTTTTAGAAAACCATGAATTGTTCATTCTTTATGCCTACAATAGTAACATCAAGTACATGAAGTCATGGTCTACAGTTGCTGTATGTTGTACTTAGAACCACTTCAGGAATGCCACAGTAACTTCTGAGTGCTTTGGAGGAAAAGGGGAAAGTGATTTCTAGGGAATTAATTTTCTTATCAGTTTGTGGGGGCAGTGTGCCTTATGGTTAATATGTTACACATTTGAGCCTGCCATGCATTAGTTCTTGAATTTTTTGTCATTGTTGCTAGTATTTCTGGCCCGTGATATCTGCCTAGGAAATTCATTATTCTAACATGGGGGACTGCCAGAGCACTCTGCCTCTAGTGGTATGCTCCTTTCACCCATATACATGACCAGGCATAAATCCCCACATGCTAACCTCTACATGCTACCTGCACCCTTATAAGCCAAGACCCGGAGCTAATCCCCCTCTTTTGTACCGTATACTTTCTCCATTCCTGTAATCTTCCTAAATAAACTGTAGTACAGTCTACTGGCAGTATTTGTGGTTCATTCCCCACATCTGTTAACCACATTTGGTGCCACGACTCAGTCAGACTCTCTCCTGAGCCTAGACAAACATAGGCACCAGGGACTCTGTTTCCGGGCATTTACCAGCCCAACTTCTATCTGCCCATCTGCACTGGCTTTGATTCCTTTTCGAGTCCTATTTTCATCAGAAAAGACCATTGATCCACCGGATTTCTGGTAAGACACTAGTCTCATGGAGGACTACTCTCAGCTATGATCTTCACTGGCAATGGCTGTCCCTTCTCACCTGACAACCATTTCTGGCCTCCCCTACTACTGAAGTTCACCAAGGATTGGTGGATCCTCGGTACTCTGTCCCTGAGCTCTGGCCCAAACCCTATCCTGACAAGTGCCTTGTGGTAGCTAGCATTGTGTTCTCAAGACCATGTGTTATCTGAGTGATGATCCAGATTCAGCTGTGGAATTCCTTACCCCTTCTTCACCACCTCCACTCTCTCCTATGGAGCTTTATGGGCTATTCTTTGTATAACCCATGTACTAACCCCTGTCCTGCCCAAATCAACATTGGGGATCAAGTCCTCCTCTCTCCCCTGGGTCAACACCCTTCCCCCTCTCTCGTAAATGGGGGGAACTCTATAAAGTAATCCTTACAACCTCCGCAGCTTCCCTAACTGGATTCATCTATCTAACCTGAAACCCTTTAACTCTCACCTGCCCCAAGATAACCACCCCTCATGCTAAATAACCCAAACAGAGCTCTGCACCTTGAGATTCTAGAATAAATCAGCAGCATTGCTTCTAATTCCAGAAGGGTAAAACCCCATTTCAGGTTTCTTGGTTCCCTTAACTCCCACATCTGAGTCTCCTGTACTAGCCTGCCACTGTGGAACACAGAAACTCCCAAAGCCCAAGGCAATGTGGCCACCAAACCAGCTAAACTGGTTACCTGAAGACAAAAAAATGCTCCAAGGTATTTTGCAGCTTTGCCTCATTCCCAGAAATTCCTATGCATTCAGTATCTTTCAAGCTAATTTACAGGACAGCCTTCAAAAAGATCAGAAGCCACCTTAAAATTGGTAACAGATAAACAAAACCCTACTTTGCCCCCTTCCCCTAGGCTGTTGCACAGAAACTGATCATTCCTGGGAAAATCAGAGGGAAAAGTAAAACAAAACAAAACAAAAAACAAAACAGAAACTATTTTAAAATCAGTAATAGGTGATTTTAAAATAGACATAAGACATTTTAAACCTCTTTTCACCCCTAGAGCCAACATCAAATTTTATTATACAACTTATATTAATGGTGACCCTGAACTACTAACTACTGATGTCCACTAGGACAAACACACACACACACACACACACACACAGAGAGAGAGAGAGAGAGAGAGAGAGAGAGAGAGAGAGAGAGAGAGAGAGAGAGTTGCTTTAAGGCTCATTTCTTTAAGGTATAGTTCAGGTAAAGTAAAACATGTAATTTAACACATGCCCCCGTTTTTGATCCCCCTCCCCCTTTTTCCTGCTCTCTAAATGTGACTGTCTACAACCTTAATACTAACCAACAAACTTCTCATAACCCACTACCAACACTATACCATTATAAATTCTGTCATTTCCAAAGGTTCTCTCACTAACTTGAGATTTTTTTTTTTGAGCTGCAGAAAATTAAAAAAAAAAATCAACTTAAATTCACAAAATCATCCTTCAAACTCACGTGAATTGCAGCAAATGGTCCATAGGGAGTAGCAAGGAAGAAATGAAAAGGAACAACTGCCTGAATATACAGCTCTCATCCTCAAAAAACAATCATTGCCCTTCTAGCCAGCCTGAAGAAACCTCAAGAATCCATCACCCTTGCTCTCTTCCAATCTATAAACATCCATTTCCTCGGGAAGCCACTGTTTTCTTTTGTATAGAAGCATAAGGGTAGGATGTTAGGTTTTCTGGTCCATGGTAACCGCCTGATAAATGCATTATTGGAACATGGCAGCTGCCAGAGCATGCTACACACTGGAGCATGCCTCTTTCATCCATATGCATAAACAGGCAAGGCCAAGTAACTCCCCTCCTGGCTGAATGCTGCTCCTCCTCTTTTCTTCTGTATCTTTCTATCATTCCTGGAAGCTTTCTAAATAAACTCTAACATGGGTTACTGGTATTTGAGGTTCATTCCCTGCATTCATTAAAAACACTTAGCTTGAAGGCAGTTTTACTATTGATAAAGGGAGGAAACTAATTGGCTTCTTTTCAAAAGAGTATAAATATCTTTTGGAAGTATCTTTTTGTTTGGCAATACTTTAAATTTGGTCTTAAGTAGCAATGTTCTTATTGTTAAATAAATAGTATCCTATCATGTAATTTTTTTTCTGTATCATAGTAATACGACACAAACACTTTATGCTCAAGAACTTTATTCTCATTCTTAATGGAAACTTAAATTTTGCATGAAGCATCAGAATCATAATCAAACTCTTAAATATTTCTATCATCATTTTCATCTGAAACTCTCACCAAAGTAGCATATCAACTAACAAATGCATAATGTGTTTTCTTCTGTCTGTTCCAAGTATTCCTAACTCTTTTTCTAAACCAATTACCAAAGCCTCCATTCTATACTATCAAACACAGACACACACACACACACACACACACACACACACACACACACACACATATATATATATATATATATATATATATATATATATGAGAGAGATCCCAATACTTGGTATTCTTTTTCAGTGGTAAATTTTTGCTGGTGTACTAAAATATCAGAGAAAATAAATTTATAATATATAATAGTTTGGATTAATTTACAGTTTAGAGGTTTTAGTTCATTGGAACTTGCTTTTGGTCTGTGGTGGCACAGTATTTCAAGGTAGAAACAAATAAAAGTTTCAGCATGTAGTGTAAGAAAGTAGAGAGGTAGAGAGAAACACCCATGCCTTTAAACACTCTTCAATAGTTTGTGTACAATGACCTAAATTTTTTCATCTAGGCTCTAACTTCTGAAAATTTGGTAAAGGTTTGGGATGCAAGTTTTAACATGAGAGCTCTGGTAACTTTAAGATCCACTCATTGTCTTCTAGGCAAGAAGAGAGTCATTTTTATTCTTTAGCTCAGACACAGAACTTCAGATTAACTGGGAAAATGTACGTTCATTTTGCAATGCCAAAGGGTAATAGCCTCATGACAAAAAATAAAATAAAATGAAAAAATATCATGTGTTCAGAATTGTTCTCTTCCTTTGTGTTTTCTAAACTCTCATTGTCCTTTCATGTTAACATTAGTAGCATTAAAAAAAAAAGTCCAAGTATGCTGAAAATTTCTTGGTGAGAAGGAACTAAGATTTTCTGGTTCTTGGATATACATGTTTTAAGTTAGAACTTACCTTAATTTTATTTTGTTTTTGTTGCTAATGTGAATAAGTATGTTGACAAAAGTAATTTAAAGAAAAATGGGAGAGAAAGCATGACAGCATGAATTTGAAGAAGATGGCCAAATTGTGTCCATAGCCAAAAAGCAGAGAGTAATGAATATGTTATGGTGTTTAGCTTACTTTTTCCATTTTATACAGGTCAGAATTTCCTACTGAAAGAAAAGTTTTGCTCATAGTAAAGATGAGTGTTCCCATACAAGTTAATACAATAAAATAATCCTCCACAGAAATCACTGGATGCTTATCTTACAGGTGATTCTTAATTCTGTCATGGTAATAATTATCATCAAAAAGTTGACATTTGACTATCACATAGATTTTATGGGATTTTAAGAGAGACAGAGCAAAAAATGAGAATAAAATTGAACATCCACACATGAAACAATGATGTGAGTCCTTTTTACAAAGCAAATATAAGAAAAGAGGGTTGGAGAGATGATTCCACCTTTAGGAACATGGCTACTGTTACAGAAGACACAGGATCGCCACTTAGTCTACATGTTGAGTGGCTCACAACTACCTGAATTTTCAGCTCCAGCAGATGCAAAACTCTCTCTGGGCTCTGCTGGCACTTGCATACATGTTCACACATACACAGAGAAACATAATTTAAAGTAAATTGAAATGATTTAAAGAGTAGCTAAAAGTTCTAATTAAATTGAATGCACCAAAATTATAAAATTTTGGGGAACACATTTATGAAAAATAATGACAATACATTGCATTTGGATATAATTTTATAATTCTAGAATTATAAATAAATAATTCTTCCTCTAGTAGTACATTTCCTTACTTTATTTCCCATTGTCTTTGCACTTTCCAATCAAGTAAGTAAAAATCTCAATTTTTTTTAAAATCATACCATCCTGGTTGTATGGTGTGTATGTGTGCACACGTGTGTGTGTGTGTGAGAGAGAGAGAGAGAGAGAGAGAGAGAGAGAGAGAGAGAGAGAGAGAGAGGTGTGCAGAAACTAAATTTAATTCTAGATAAAACACTGTTTTTAAATATATCCTATAACATGATAAATTTGTAGTTGATACTTCATTTTTTATTGTTAGACAACTGAAATCTTGTTTTCTGTATGAAATTTATAGCCATTCATAGAATCAAAGTTTAAGCATTAATTCAGGGTCAAAAAATTGGAAAATCAAAATTATATCAGCAATAAATACAAATTTGTTTACACAATTTTTATTGCAGAAATTGATTTGCATTACTTATCTATGAACATATCTTTGCTTTGTGAAATTGATAAAGTTATTGACTTTAGAATCATGATGATTTGTTTTTATATAATAATTTGCTATTTATGGCACTGGGAAGAGGACATTAATTAAAAACTGGTCACTTACCCTGTTTTTTTTTCATTAAAATTATTGACAGTATGTTCTTTGTTCAGCATAATAAGTCTTAGATTTCTATATGAATGTGCCCCTTAGATAAAAGATTTGAAATTATTAGGTCAGTAATTAAGCTCTTAAGATGTTAAGCTGTCACTTACTGCTTAAAAATTTCAATGTTATGAAATGTCTTTTTATTTTACAATCTTTTTTTCAAAAAGAAAAAGGGCTGAACACTGTGAGTAAATACAGAGGACTGTGCTCTAAACAAGGTGATTGCCATTTGAATTCTTGACAGATCCACCCTTTATTCTCATTCAAGGGGTTTGTAACAATGTTCTTATTTCTGTAACTTTTTAGTATGTTTTCCTTCTAGTATATTTTCTGTCAACCATTTCTCACAGTTCATATTTCAGCATAAAATTGATTTCTTCAGGAATATATATTTAGTATAAATATTAAGGTCTTTCTCTCTCTCTCTCTCTCTCTCTCTCTCTCTCTCTCTATATATATATATATATATATATATATATATATATATATCTCCCTCTCTGTTTTTTGAATGCTTGTTCAATGTGATTAGTCACCTTAGCTTTTCATTATTGTGCCTTCCCACAACATTACAATATATTCAGATACATTCACAGTAAAAGCTCAAATAACTCAATTTTCTAAACTGTTTTGCTAATTGTGTTTAATATTATTTTGTCACAAAAATGAGAAAAGTACTTAAATAGTTTCATTTATAGATAACTAATGTTTAAAATGATATTTATATGAGTGCCTATGAGCTAAAAACTAAGCGTTAAAAACAAAGAAAACTCTACTTTTGCATCCTTAAAGAGAAATTACATATTTAGGAACTCTTAGACAATTATTTTCTCATCTATAGTTTTGCCTTAGATTCCACTTCCTGTAAAAGTTAAGACAAAGACAAAAACTAAGTAAGGCTTTTCAAGTCTGTCCATAGTGTTTATCCTTTACTGAAAATCTATGTCATGATCCAAAATCTCTAGCATACTTGAAAACTTCAAACTACCTTATTTAGCAATTGTTTTCTTAGCATTTCTTCCCAAGTTACTACTAGGTGTGTGTGGTCTCTGTCTCAACTAAGGTCTATTGTCCTTGACATTAGTCATAGGATTAATTATTTTTTGCAATGTTTTTGAAAAATAACCTCATGCATCTGCTTTTTATTATTTTTAAAATATGTTTAATTGTTCAATATGTACATTAAAGGAAAATATCTTAAATGCAAAGAAAAAAGAAGCAGTTCAGTTAAACATGGGCTTCTAGGTCCTGCCTGTAGGTACACAGCATTCTACTCAGTGCAGTAGAGACTACTGTGTATGTCAGACTTTTCCATACATTGTGATTATTGCTCAACCTAAACCTTAAGCAACTTAAATATTTTGATAGCCTAAAACACATTTCACTAACTTGATTTATTAGGGAAAAATGCATTGCTACGTTCTTTGGAAGCAAACATAGTCACAGTAGGCAAAATGGCAGTTTAGCTCTCAAAGTCCTGCATCCCCCCACTCTCTATTCCTTCTTTCTCAAGTTTCTTTGCACTTTCTTGTCATGTCTCTCCTTTTGTTCTCCAGTTCATCTATCAGTTTTTTTTAACATTTGTTTGTCTCATTTCTTGCTTGTGTGCTCAAGACTATTAGATATTTATAATAATTTTACTAGATTATATTTTGGATATATTACCCAGGAGGTTTGCTCCAAATAAATCTATGTATTCTTATATTAGATCCAGATGATGCCAGTGAATCAATGGACCTCATAAAATCTTAAATATTTGCATAACTTCACACACATCTTTCTATAATCTTCTTTCTTTAACACTGCTGCCAAAATATTGAAAATGTTATGACTCATAATACCCAGAGGTAGTTAAATATATCTATGTCCAAGAAACAGCTTTCCTGTCAATTATAGTATATTTACAAGTTATCTAACTGAATCAATTTACATCTAGACATTCTTATATAAGCAACCAGCACACATCTAGAATGTCTAGATGAGACAAGCAAGATTTTCTTCACATTATTAGAGTATGGAAAAGAGGGTTTGAAAAGCTTTTTGATGTTATAGACACAGGCATTCAAACTGGAAAGAAATCAAATATGGGAATCACAAATGGTCACATGTATAATATCACTCATTTGGAAACAGATGGCAAGCAAGATGTTGGATGCCCATCACTGAGGCCTGAACTATTTTATTTGGTTTTTGTTTAGTTGACTAGAGCAGATTATTCACCCCAATATATAGATGTGCATAGTTACTTGACCTAAAGTGTTTACCAGTCTTTCTTGTTCAGGGTCTCCTTATCAGTTGCAATTCTGCTTAACTTGACATCTCACTTTTATAACATAGGACTTCCCTTAAAAACTGGGCATGTTCTAGTTTTCACATTAGTTTTACTTCTCTGTATCTTTCTCTGGGAGAGAAAATTAAGTTGATTGAGCTATGACTTAAGAAAAGTTCCTCTTTAATGATCCTAACCTGGATCTCTCAATTTTTTTTTTCACTTACTATACAGTGATGTAAAACTTCCTTCCACGTGTAAATGGTTATAAAAAGCAAAACTTATTTTTTTGTTCTAGGATTAGTCAGTACACTCCTCAGTGGAATTAGCTGACCTTGGTGATTTGAAGGCCTCTCATTGAAGAGACTCCTCTGATACCCAGATCTTTCTCTTGGAGGCTCTCTCCTTATATCTGTCATATCATTCTCACTCTTAATGAAGCACTGTATATAATAAGATAATATTTTCCTTTGAAACAAATTCCCATTTAGCTTTCCATAATTGTTACTCTTTAAGGTGCTTACCAGGTATGTATAGGTGTTGGAGACTTTCACAATTTCATTTACATTTGCATTTCATGAGTTTCCCTTCTTTTTGTATATATGTTAGATCCTCTTTATGAGTTTCAATTAGTTTGCTGATTTACTCATTTGCAAAGCAAATAGATATATAGAATAAAAGTATAGATTTAAATAACATGTTGAAATAAGCACAACATAAGTCAACAACAAATATTTGTATTACATGGGAGAGAAATGAGAATCAGATCAGAATCTGGGAATGCAGAAAAACTTAAACTACATGAATGTGTTTATATGTCTCAAAACTTGAACAAAGCAAGAATTTTTTAAAATTGAAACAAGGTCTATGTTCCACTTCTGCAGCTGACAAAGATAAAAAGGCATTGCAATTCAGTAAGGGGAGAGCTGTGATCAAGGGGGACATTGTCATGTACCACCAGCTGTTTCTATAAATAAGACAAAACAGCAGCGTACTGAATGAGAAAAGATTTTCACCAATCCTACAAGTGACAGAGGACTAATCTCTAAAATATATAGAGAACTGCAGTATGACAGCTACTCAGAAAACTGGGAATCAACCTCCTCAAGGATCCAGCAATACCACTCTTAGTCACATTCACACCCCAAAAGCATTAGCTCAACTATGTTCATAGCAGCATTACTCGTAATAGCAAGAATCTGGAAACAATCTAGATGCCCCTCAACTGAGGAATGGATTAACAAGCTACATCTACACAATGGAGTACTACTCAGCAATAAGAAAAAATGATACTCTAAAATTTGCAAGCAAATGGATGGATTTGGAGAATAGCATCCTGAGTGAGGTATCACAAGCCCAGAAAGAAAAACGGGATGTACTCACTCATTAGTGGACTTTAAAAAACAAATTATAAAAGGAGAGTGATGTCATTGTATACAAGAGCTCAAGGCTAGAACAAAGCTAAGTGACACAATGACTCACTTCTACATTGGTGGCCTCTGGCAGTAGGGTGGCTTAGGAAAGATTTGTTTTCTTTAAGGTTCTGGCCACAGGGAGTTTAATTGTGCTCCAGTAAGTAAATGAGCAACATGAATGGGCAGTTTTGTAAATAGTAAATCGAGATCATAAGAGTGGGCATGATTCTGAGAAGTCTGATATCTGAGATTGATGGGGTGCCTGATGTAAAAACACCAAATAATATATATACAAAAATAAAAAAGGAAAAAAATACTATTACTAGTATCAGGGTTTCATAGGCTTTGTAACTTTTAAAGGCTTTGTTTATTCTTTTAAGTTTTATGGAATTATATGATGTATATTTGTCTTAGTTTTTTAAGTTATAGAATTCTGCATATTTTCTTGTGTTTGTTTCTGTTATTGCTGTTTTTTTATTCACAGTAGCACAGACACTAAAAACAACAATCAATATGTGTGACCTCCTGAAACTGAGAAGTTTCTGTAAGGCAAAGGACACAATTCTTAAGAAAAAACTACAACCTATAGAATGTGAAAAGATTTTCACCAAGCCTACAAGTGACAGAGGAGTGATCTCTAATCTGTGTAGAGAACTCAAGAAACTAGAGCCCAAAGCCCTAAATAACCTAATCGAAAATGGGATTCAGAACTAAAAAGGGATTTCAGAGCAAAAAATTACAAGTGGCTGAAAGGCCCTTGAAAAAAATGCTCAACAACTTTGAGATACCACCTCAGTCAGAATGGCTAAGATTAAAAACATAGATGATAGCCTATAGTGGAGAGGATGCAGAGCATGGGAAACACTCTTCCATTGTTGATGGAAATATAACTTGTCCAGCCACTCTGGAATGACATTTCCTCAGAAAACTTGGAATCATTCTCCTCAAGGACCCAGCAATACCACTATTGGGCATATACCCTAAAGATGAACATTCACACTCCAAAAGCATTAGCTCAACTATGTTCATAGCAGCATTATTTGTAATAGCAAGAACCTGGAAACAATCTAGATGCTCAACAACTGAAGAATGGATTAGCGAACTGTGGTACACCTGGACAATGGAGTACTACTCAGCAGAAAAAAATGATATGCTAGAATTTGCAGACAAATGGATGGATTTGGAGAATATCCTTCTGATCTGAACGAGGTCTCATAAGCCCAGAAGCATAAGCAAGGGATATACTCACTCATTAGTGGACCTTAAGCAAAAGCATTCTTATTTCATTGAAAGAGGGCAAATCTTTAGCATGAATGTCTTATATCTTCCTTTTCTTTCAATGCTTCTTATTTCGTTTTCTTCATTGACTGAAGTTAATCAAACAGATAAATAAACTTGCATTAAGTTGGTGATTGTCAAAGATTCAAAAGATTATCAGAATTTGACACCATTGCAGTAAATAGAAAATTACTAATATTAGAATAAGACCTTATTTGAATCAACACGAGACAGATAACTTAAAGAAGAAATGTACTCCCACAACCTGGAATTAGCATTCAACCAGTGGTAACCTAAGGGTCTTGATATTTTTTATTTAAAAAATATTTTTTCCATATCTACTGCTGGTTCCCCTCCCTTTCTTTTTTTTGAGTCCCTCCCAGTTCTTCCTCAGCCTCTCCCCATCTAGTCCCTCCATCCATTCTGCAAGAAGGACAAGAATTCCCAATGTGGGACAGTCCAGTCTGGCATATATAGTTAATTTTAGGTGTTCCTCTGTAGGGAATGGCTCTGAGTGAACAATTTATGCACCAAAACATATTCTGGTTCTACTACAAGAGGCTCCATAAACTGCCCACAGCATTTGACAGTCATCTACCTTTGGAGTGTTTGTTTAGTTCCTTTCTCTGAAGGTTCTTCAGCCAAAGTTTCTAGGTCAGTGAGCTCCCAATAGCTTGGATCAGCTGTCTCTGTGATTCTCCTTGTGATCTTCATCCATTTCTTCATATACTCTCTCCTCTATCTTCAGCTGAACCTGGAGCTCAACAGGATGCTTAGCTATGGATCTCTGTTTCTGTCTTTATCCATTGCTGAATGATGGTTCTATAAAAACAATTAGAGTGGTCATTCATTTGATTATAGGAGAAGTCCTATTTAGGTACCCTTTCTACTACTGTTTTTAGTCCTAGCCAGGAACATCTTGTGGATTCTTTGAAGTTTGCTTAGTACTGGGTTTCTCTAAGCCAACAGTGGCTCTCTATATCAAGATATTCATTTGTCTTTTCTCTCTATGACTCTTCTCACTCAATCTTCTCCTTCTCTCATGATTTGTTCCCATCTCTTCTTGCTTGCTCCCCATTATGATCACAATTTATTCAAAAGATCTTCTCTATTTTCTCTTCTTAGGAAGATCCCTTGATGCTTTTCTTAAGCTTATTTTGATCCCATGCTGTTCTGGGGTTATGGTTTGTAGCCTGGATATTCTTTGATTTTTGTCTAAAATCCACTTATGAATGAATATGTACCATGTCTATCTTGCTGGGCCTATGTTACTCAGGATGATACTATCCAAATTCATTCATTTGCGTCAAAATTTTGGAATGTCATTTTTTTTTGTTTATTGCTAAGGAGTTATCAACTTGTTAATTCATTCTTCAGTTGAGGGGCATCCACGTTCTTTTCAGGTTATGGCTATTATGTATAATGCTTCTATGTACATTGTTGAACTAATGTCCTTGGGAAAAGAATGTATACCTTTTGAGTATATACCCAATAGTGGTATTGCTGGATCCTTGGAGAGATTGATTCCAAGTTTTCTGTGGAACCACCATATCCATACCCTTCTCCAAAGTGACAATACAAGTTTACACCTGCAATGGAGGAATGATCCCCTTGCTCCACAACTCCTCCAGCATATGATGTCATCTGTATTTTTTCTTTTAATATAATTATGTTTTATTTAGTTTTTTTAAACAATGTTTTATAGGTTCCAGTGTACATATCTAGTACTTGTCAGAGAGGTTTAAGATGGTATCTCAGAGTTGTTTTGATTTGTGTTTCTCTGATGGCTAAGGATTTGAGAAATTTTTTTATGTTTCTTTCAGTGATTTGTAATAATTCTGTTCCGGATTCTCTTTTTAGCTCTGAACCCTATTTTTTTTATTGGATTATTTGAATTTCTGGTCTCTAATTTCTTGACTTCTCTATATCTTTTAGAGATTTGTTTCTGTCAGATGTAGTGTTGGTGAAGGTATTTTCCTATTTTGTAGGCTGTCATTTTGTCTTATGGACAGTGTCTTGTCTTTTGACTTACAGAAGCTTCTCAATTTAAGGAGATTCCATTTATTAACTGCTGATCTTAGTGTCTGTGGTACTGGTGTTATATTTAGGATGTAATCACCTATGTTAATACATGAAGGGTAATTCTCATTTTCTTTTCTATCAAGTTCTGTGTAGGTGGTGTCTGTTGATGCCTTTGATCCACTTGAATTTGAGTTTTGTGCAGGGTAATAGATATAAATATATTTGCATGTTTCTACATACTACCATCCAGTTATGCTAGCACCATTTGTTGAAGATACTCTTGTTATTTTATTATATATTTTTGGACTCTTTTTCAAAAATCAAGTGTTTATATGTCTGTGAATAAAATTTGGGAACTTCTTCTATTCAATCCCATTAATCCTTAAGTCTGTTTTTATACCAATTCCAGGCTCTTTTTATTACTGTAGCTCTATAGTATAGCTTCAGGTCAGTGATGATGTCTGCTGATGTTCCAATATTAAAGAGGATTGTTGTGACAATCCTGAGTCTTTTGTTATTCCATATAAAGTTGTGTTTCATTCTTTCAAATGTGTAAAAAATGTATTGAGATTTTGACTGAGATTGCATTGCATATGGAGATTGATTTTGGTAAGATTGCCATGTTTACCATGTTGATCCTATCTATCATGGTGCATGGGAGATAAATCTTTTTGTTTTCTGATATCTTCTGTAAATTTTTTTCACTGACTTAAAGTTTTTGTCAAACAGCTCTGTCACTACTTTGGTTAGAGTTACCAGAAGATCTTTAATGCTATTTACTGTAGGGAGCTGTGTTGTACCACGCCCTAAAAGTGACGCTGGTTTCCACCTTCCACCTTTTCTGAAGGTGAGTGCTTTCGGGAGTAAGCAACTCCTTATTGGCTGTAGGCAAGGATGGTGGCTTGCTTCCGGTGCCTGGGGACCTATGGGCAATGTCTACGTGGCTTACCAGGATTGGAAGCCCAGAGGGTATTTAGCCATGAGCGGACTTCCCCCCGGGGTCATTCGTCATATATCTGAGAGTAAGAGTGAGTGAGTGAGTGAGAGACAATAAGATAATTAAAGGCCCGAATAAACTGCAAAGGGAAGGATCCTGTGTTGCTTGTTCCTTGCTGGCGAGGTGGCACGCGACAAGTGGTGCTGAAACCCGGGAAGATAGGAACTAAACTCGCGCCAAGTGGTGCTGAAATCCGGGAAGATAAGAATTGAACTCGCACCGATGAACAACAGAATTCAGAACTCTTCTGCAGTCGGGGGGGGGGGGTGCACCGGTAAGTCCCAGGTAAGTTGGGATCCGCAGTGAAAGCGCGGTAGCTCTGGCCTGTAGATAGGATAAGGCGGAGAAGAGGGAGCTCACCAGGGAGTGAGGGTAACCTCTTGGCGCTAGCGGGTAGCTCCGACCTGTAGGTAAAGGCAGAGAAGAGGGAATTCACTGACGAGTGGGTGTAACCTCTTGCAACTGTGGACTCACAGTGACCTCACTGACGAGTGGGTATAATCTTTTGCAGCTGTGGACTCATGGTAGCCTTGAGCTTAAAGTGAAAGTAGCACAGCAGTTTAGGATTAAAGTGAAAGTAGCACAGCAGTTTAGGATTAAAGTGAAAGTAACACAGCAGTTGCCAATTTTGGCTTAAAGTGAAAGTGACAAATATTGCAGACTTGAGCTCAAAAGTGAAAGTAAAAGTAGTAGCAAGGCTGGGGCTGGTTGGTAAAGTCTCAGAAAAATTTTTTAAAATAAGGAGTAAAGATCATATAAGGATGGGGTCTTCAACCTCATGTCCAATTTTTCTGGCTCTGCAGGAGCTGTTACAAACTAAGGGCCTGGAAATTAAGGAAAGCGTACTAGAGAGATTTTTAAAGGAATGTGACGTTGCAGCTCCATGGTTTGCTGTCACGGGCAGTCTAACGGTGTCCTCCTGGGAGAAGTTAGGGCGAGATTTAGACTTTGCCTATGAGCAAGGAATTTTAAAGGTAGGCGTGAGATCCATTTGGAGGGTGATTCGAGGTTGTTTGGATGATCAGAGGCAGGCAGTGAACGATGGAGTAAAAGGGGAGAGTTGCACCCTGACCTTTCTGATATAGAAACTCCTGAGTCTACAGACTCGGAGGAAGAGCTGCAGTCACTCATAGAACAAATAAAAAGAACAAAAATGAATGAATGAAATGAATGAATGAAATGAAAAGGGAGATCCAGGTAGAGAAGAATGCTGCAGATTCCCAGCATGTCAAGCCGCTCCTTCGGCTCCCCCTCCCTATGCGGAAGGTGGGAATTGTGGTTTAGAGCGTGCTTTCAGCCCGGGGGCATGGAAGGCAGTCAGAACAGAGTTACGCTTAGCGTTTCCAGTGTTCAAGATCCACAAGGAAATCGGATACGAGGAGCCCTTAGATTTCAAAGTGATAAAATCTGTGGCTAAGTCAGTACGGACTTACGGGATCACGGCCTCATTCATTGTAGCCTAGGTGGAGGCTTTGAACAGGCACTCAGTGAGAGCAGGTGAGCCTAAGTTGTTTACATTCCAGCCACCTGGAGAATTTCTACCTGAGTGCTCTGCCTTGGGCATATGTTTGAGCCTGTGGTGCTCAGTAATCGGCATTCAACATTCTCCTTGCACGAATGACCCAGCAGTCTTGTAGGTCTAGTCAGCATGTCTTTAAATCTCCAGGCCTGGGAGGCCAGTGTACTTTGAATAATCTTTCTGCCAATGCTCCTGAAATTAGTGCAAGACAACTTTCCTGGAGAAGTGATGAGGGTCACTCAGGCAGAATACAACTTTATGTGCTTAACTTACCCATTACACTCTGGGGGAGAGACCTATTAAAAGACATGGGCTTTAAGCTTTGCAATGAATATTCAGTGACATCTCAGGAGATGATAAAAGACATGGGATTTCACCCAGAATTTGGTTTAGGAAAGCACTTACAGAGTAGGAAGGACCCTGTCATGCCTCAATATAGAATGCCAAGGCAAGGATTGGGATTTTCATAGGAGCCACTGAGGATGGCATTCCCATCACCTGAAAAACTGAGACACCTGTATGGGTTCCTCAGTGGCCCTTGTCCTTGGAAAAATTGAAAACAGTCTGAGAATTAGTGCAGGAACAGCTAGCACAGAAGCATATCATACCCTCTGCTTCACCATGGAATACACTTGTATTTGTGATTAAGAAACGATCAGGAAAATGGAGATTGTTGCATGACTTAAGAGCTATAAATAATCAGATGCAACCTATGGGCCCAGTACAACTAGGGCTTCCATTGTTGACGGCCTTGCCTTCACAATGGCATATCATAGCACTAGACATTAAAGATTGCTTCTTTTCCATACCTTTATATAAAAAAGATACAGAAAGATTTGCTTTCACGCTTCCCTCATGTAATCATGAGGAACCTGATCAGAGATTTGAATGGGTTGCATTGCCTCAAGGGATGTCTAATAGCCCTACTATGTGTCAGCTATTCGTGGGGCATGCCCTGCAACCAGTACGTGAAGCGTTTCCTAGGGTGCGCTGTGTCCATTATATGGATGATGTACTGTTAGCGGGAAAACACAGAGGTGAGGTAGAAGAAGCCTATGAGGTACTGGTGAAAGCACTCCAGTGCCGAGGGCTCTTTATTGCCCCTGAAAAGGTGCAATTGTCTCAGATTGTTGATTATTTGGGAGCAAAGATTGCTCCTCGAGTAGTTCAACCCCAGAAGATAGAGATAAGAAAGGACAATTTAAAGACTTTGAATGATTATCAAAAATTATTAGGGGATATAAATTGAGTTAGGGGATTTTTAAAATTGGCAAATTATGAGTTAAAACGTCTATATGACATTCTTAAAGGTGATCCTGCCCTAGATTCCCCTAGGCATTTTACCTAAGAAGCGCACCAAGCACTACAGCTGGTGGAAGATAGATTAAGACAAGCATGTTTGATGCGAGTACAAGAGAATCAGAAGTTGTTGCTATGTATATTGCCCACCTTTAGACAACCCACAGGGGTGCTGTGGCAACAAGGACCTGTGTTATGGATACACCCTAAGATTTCCCCAAATAAGAGCATCGAGCATTATCCCACAGCTGTTGCTGAGTTGGCCCAGCAGGGTCTTCAACAGGCTCTACAGTTTTTTGGTCTGCTCCCGGAGAGCATCGTGGTGTCTTTCACTGCAGTTCAAATTTCTGTGCTGTGTGCCACCATTGATGACTGGGCTATACTCCGAAGCTCCTTCCCTGGTGAATTAGACAACCACTATCCACAACACCCATTAATGACTTTCTTTAAGGAGCATCCTGTTGTTTTTCCAAAGGTGACAGCTACAGAACCTATTCCTGGTGCAATTAATGTGTTTACAGATGGCTCTAAGACCGGAGTAGGGGCATACATGGCCCAAGGACAATCACCGGTCCAATGTCAATTTGATCCAGGAACCCCTCAAATAACAAAACTGGAAATAGTATTAGAGGTTTTTAAAAGCTTTTCTTGTGCATTTAATTTGATTTCTGATTCAGTTTATGTTGTTAATGCCTTGAAAATTCTTGAGGTGGCAGGTCCTGTAAAGTCTTTCAGTTCAGTTGCAGGTTTATTCTCTCAGTTACAGGATCTTATTAGGAACCATTCTAAGAAGTTTTTCCCCCAACACATTAGAGCCCACGCTGACTTGCCTGGGCCTCTGAGCAAAGGCAATGCTCTAGTGGATGCTGCCACATGGCAAGAATGGATATTTACTGCCACATCCATTATGCAAGCCACAGAATTTCATCAGTTATACCATGTTAACGCCAGAACTTTATGAAGTAAATTTCAGCTTTCTAGGCAAGCAGCTAGGCAAATATTTTTGGACTGTTCACATTGTGTGGAGTTTCAGCATTCCCCGTCGTTGGGAATTAACACCCGGGGTTTGCTTCCTCTTAAAGTTTGACAAATGGATGTGGTGCATTTTTCTGAATTTGGCAACCTCAAATATGTGCACATATCAGTTGACACCTGTTCTGGTATTATCCATGCCACTGCCCTAAATGGAGAGAAAGGGCGTAATGTTATTGCTCACTGCCTTGAGGCATGGGCAGCCTGGGGAAAACCAATGCAGCTTAAGACTGATAATGGCCCAGGATATACTGGACATCAATTTACAGCCTTTTGTGCAACAGATGGGAGTGCAGTTGATCCATGGCCTGCCCTATAACCCCCAAGGGCAAGGCATAGCGGAAAGAGCTCACCACACACTCAAGGAGTGCCTTATTAAACAGAGAGGGGGAATAGGCCATGACCGTATCCCAAAGGAAAGACTTTCCCTAGCTCTATTCACTCTTAATTTTTTAAATTTGGATGTTCATGGGGCTGCAGCAGCAGACTGGCATGCCAATCCAGGCACTATGCAGAAAGGACTGGTGAAATGGAAAGACATCCTCACAGGCCTCTGGTGCGGCCCGGACCCTGTTTTAACATGGGCAAGAGGGTCTGTTTGCATTTTCCCCCAGGATAGAAATGATCCAGTTTGGGTACCTGAGCGTTTGACCAGGAAGATTCAATTGGAAAAGGTAAATGAGGCCGGGGAGCAAGCAGATGATGCAGAGGCTCCTGTTGCTGGCCCTGATGGTGCAGATAAGTGCTTGCCATAATCGCAGTCATTTTATTGGCTGCCATAGGAGCCACGAGCCATGCCGTGCAGACTGCTCAGACTTTGAATGCGGTCTTGGCTAAGGTGGTACAGGCTCTAGACATACAAAAGAATCTGATTACCCAGTTAAAAAAGGGCTTGATGGTTATTATTCAAAAGATCGACCTGGTCCAAGAGTGGATTGATACTCTTTGGCAGCTGGCCTAGCTTGGCTGTGTATGGAAGTTTTCAAAATTACGTGGGACTAGTGTACAATATCAGAACCTTATTCATGCTGCAAATCTGTCTAAACAGTTGTCAAGTTATTTTTTAGGAAACTGGATTGGTGAATTCGAGAACTTGACGGCCCAGCTGAGAGTGACCATGGTGATTGTGAATTCTACCGGAGTGGATGCCGGACCTGGCAGAAGGACTGGCATCCTGGTTCTCCACCGCTGTGGATCACCAGAAAGAGTGGGCGGGAATGGGAGCTCTGGCGAGCCTGATGGTACTGATATTCCGAGTTTGCCTGTGGTGCATTTGCCATGTTAGGTTCCTTCAGTGTAGCAATGCAGCCACGGTTGTCCAAGCATTTTCAGCCATTGGAGTCGGTCAGTCCCCCTAAGTTTGTTTGGCCTCCTTAAAGGAGAAGCTTTAAGAATGTTTTGCAGGATGCGAGGCTTAGCACTGCACATGAGTACTCTGGCTTATGGGAGCTCATGAGGAGTATGTCTGGTTGCACGCAGGTTGACACTCAACTGCCTGCCTCTGTGAAAAGGGTGTTGGACGGGTCAGGGATTGTCTGGGTGGATGACACCTGGAGTGATACCTGTACATGTTCCTTTTGTGCTTCAGAGACTAGACCTCGCTTCTGCCTGCTTTTTTTTTTCTTAATAAAGAAGGGGGATCTGTAGGGAGCTGCGTTGTACCACGCCCTAAAGGTGATGCTGGTTTCCGCCTTCCACCTTTTCTGAAGGTGAGTGCTCTCAGGAGTAAGCAACTCCTTATTGGCTGTAGGCGAGGATGGTGGCTTGCTTCCGGGGCCTGGGGACCTATGGGCAATGTCTATGTGGCATACCGGGGGTATTTAGCCATGAGCGGACTCCCCCCCCCACCGGGGTCGTTCGTCATATGTCTGAGAGTGAGAGTGAGTGAGTGAATGAGAGACAATAAGATAATTAAAGGCCCGAATGAACTGCAAAGGGAAGGATCCGGTGTTGCGTGTTCCTTGCTGGCGAGGTGGCGCGCGACAATTTACAGCTATCAAAAAGGATGATGCTTCCCTGATTTCTTTTCAGCCTTTTATCATTTGTGTACAGGAGGGTTATTAATTTTTTTGAAGTTAATGATTTTTTTCTTTTTTTAGAAAATAAATTTCTTTTTTTTCCATGTATTCCCTTGCTCTCCCTCTTTCCCACTCCCAATTCTTCCCCATCTGCCTTCAGCCTTTTATTATAGGGGCTGTTTGGCAGTTCTGAACTTGAGAGAAAACTTGTCTGTTTTCACTGATTATTGTGTTAACTCGGGGTCATTAGAAATTGAGTAATCTTTTATGCAATCCTTTTAAAATTTGTTTCTGACGTTATTATGATATGTTTAACAACACTCATAATAAAAGTAAAATATTGAAATAGCATTAACAGAATAAAATCAATATTTTTCAACAACCTTGAGTCAAAGAGACTTAATTTCATATTTTAATAGAAGATGTCATTAGGAGTCTTGGGTAGAAACATTTGATTTGATGAATAAGTAATATGTTAAAACTATAAAGAAAACTAAAATTTTATCTTTGAATAGATTATGTAGTGTATTAAAATCAAAAACAAAAATGTTACAATTCTACACTTGCACATGTACACAAATGAAACTGTATATAAAAGCTTTATAAATCTGGAAGAAAAAATATTATCACAAAATTATTTGTACAACTGATTAAACAGTAATAAATAGAATTTAAAAGAGTTTAAAAATTTCAAATTCCTGAAAAGAATAAAATTCAGAGCAATAGTCACAAAAATGACATTCTTACACACTAAAATTCTGAAAAATGTTATGAATGAAATTAAATGACAACTAACACAAAGAAATAAGATATGGTTAATTCAACCACTGTAAAACTTTAATAACATTTTGGAAAAATTTATGTGTCACAGTTAGATTTCTGTTTCTATGATAAAACAAGGACCAATAGCAATTTGAAAATAAAAGTGTTTGTTTTATATATCCCAGGTCACAGTCCTTTAAAAGAAACCAAGACAGGGGCCTAGAGGCAGGAGGAAAAGCAAAAACTACAGAGAAATGATGACTACTGACTTGATCTAATGGATGGCTCAATATGCTTTCTTTATACCAGGCAGGACCACCTGCCTAGGAGGAGCACAACCCATAATTTGCTGGTACATTCTACATAAATCATTTAAAAAATATCCTCACTTCTCAAATAACTCTAGCCAATATCAAATCTACAAACACTAGCCAGCACAATGTTCATATAAATTCAAGTAATTAATAATATCCTGACAACTGTATAAAATAGATTTAAATAATTTGCAATTCCATGCTTCAGAATTTACCACAAAGCAACGATAGTCAAAAATAAATTATCTGCACACAAACTCAAGCACATTGAAAACCTAATTATTTACTGTAAGATGTAAAAAAAAATGTAAACAGTATATGGAAGTGAGTGTTAAAACTCTTGGGAGGGAAGCTCAGTTCTGGAGAAAAAGGTATGCTGACTGTTCAGGAAGTCAGGCTATGCCTGGAGATCTGTTAGAACAACTCCTATTGCTGGAGCTACAATGGAACAGTTCAACTATAGAGGGAAAGCTATCGTGACTTTTTGGGAAGTCAGGCTATACCTGAAGCTGGGGTACGGTAGAGAATGGTCTTTCTGCAGAATATAGCAATCCTGCTCCTGTCCTAGAGAACCACTAAAGCTAAACTTTCCTCCACCTCCTTAAGGGGGATTCCCAGCCGAGATCTATTTCTACTGCTTTCCTGCCAAAGATATTCCTTCTTTTGCTTCACTCTACTAAAAAGAAACTCATGCAGTAATGTAGTTTCTTGTCCATCTCCAGCAAAAACTTACTTTCACTGGCTCTGGTTATAGGACCAGAGTGAGTTTCTTTGGATAGTTCCTTTTCCCACAATACATAGTTTTATATTGATTTATTTTTAGTGTATGAGTGCTTTGCTTGCATGATTGTATAAGCACAGTGTATGGGCATGGTGCTTCTAGAGGCAAAAAGGTGTTAAATGTTCTGAAACTAAAATATAAGAGTTGCAAAGTACAATGTGGGTGCTCAGACAGGAGCATGCATCACCTACAAGAGAAGCAAGTGCTATTAACACTGAGCCATCGCTCTAGCCATAGTCAAATGACTTGAAAATTATGCCAAGATCATTGAATGTGGGGAAAAGAACAATACATTTTAGAAAATGATAAAAAATATACTTACATTAAAAATGAGCTAGAAATAACATATTATACAGAAAATCAATAATGAATAAAGTACCTAATGAAAGAGTAAATGTTGAACAATTCTTAGATGTGACCATAACCTGAAAGCTTCACAACATTGTACATAGGATTGAACAAGGATCAATATGGTATGACACAGATATCATATTATGAAAATAAAAATAGTTAAGACATTGAAAAATTAAAACTTATGTGTTACATATGGTCATGCTAGCAGATTTACAATGTAAATAATGGAATAAGAAAAATATCTATATTTCCAATATTTTATTAGAAGACATTTCCCAGAATATAAAAGGAAATAAATATTAAAAAAATTACAATTTAAAAAATCAGCTACTAGCAATTATTCTACAAATGACATGCAGATAGTACTTAGTACATATAGATATGCTCAATGAGTCTAACAATCAGTTATTTAAAAATCACAACCATTTTATACACAATAATGACTACTAAAGCATTATTGAAAATAATGGATGGTGCCATATATTGAGGAACTGAAATATTTGTGTTTTTATGGTAGGAATATAAAATTATTGGGAATAGGTTAACAGGCAGAATGTCATAATAGTTAAAATGGAATATTATTGCATTATTGTTTCAGGTATTACTCCATCAAAAGTGAGAAGAAATTTCATAAAAGTTCAAAAAATGTAAAAATTCTGAAAACACATATGTTTTAAAATGTTTACACACAAAAAGGGAAATATTTGAGTACATATCTGTAATGTTCTTATAATAGTCCTACTTCTAACACAGAAAATGACATATGTTTTTTAGGTACTAGAAAATAAAAGTGTGAAGTTGGTAAATTAATGCAGAGTTCCAGCTTGGATTCACTAAAATATTCTGGACTTTGTATTAGTGATGATTATAGTCAAACATTATTTATTAGTGAATAATATAAATACACATATATATATAACTTGTGTTCATAGAAATATACACATATATAATATATAAAACATATTACTATTCTTTTTAATGCACATCTTTTCAACTTGAGAGTGGACTCTGAATAGTCATTTAAAAAGAAAAGCACTGTCTGTTCTTGCAAATGACCCAGTTTTAATTGACAGAACCCTCATGGAAACTCATAACTGTATGCAACTTCAATTCCATAACTGTTTGTAACTCCAATTTTATTAAATCTGACAGCTTGTTCTTTGCAGCAGACATAATATAATGTGTATACAAGTATACAGGCAAAATATTTATAGACATACAAAGTCTATTTTTAGGCTGCCATTCTAACTTTCCTCAGGATCACAGAGGAATTGTTTGTTGACAGCAAAACTACAAATTATCAATCAGATATAAATAAAAAATTCTGAATGTATATAAAAAGTGGATGTATTTTGAGTTACAATTCTTTGAATCTTCAAAATATTTGACATGGAAAGTTATTTCACATTCAAAAATGTTCATTCACTTTCCAGAATATGCCTTACTGAGGCTTATGTGCCTGCCACAGTGATTCTGGAACTGGGGTAGACTAGTGTTAGGAAGAATGTAAAAGGTTTTCTCCTTTGTTTCTACCTGGGAACCGCTGTGGTAATTTTGGTCAGCAGTTACCAGTTTTCTTTATATAACACTTCTTTTTTTTTTCTCTGTGCCCTTAAAGTAGCACAGTTTCATCAGTGATGTTATGTCCCTCAAACAACATTCCCGATACTCTTAATACCTTTACATGTATCACCCTCATGGAATTTCAGTACAAAGATAGGCCTTTACCCATACATCATAAAACCTGTCAGGCATGCAGGGCCGGAGGAAACAAACAATTCACTGTCAGCATCCGACTGTTGAAAGTAGAGCATTAGGTAGACTTACACAAAAAGCTGACTCAGGAATTATGGCTGAGTCCTAGTAGTAGAGAAAGACAGAGAGAGGTATGTCTATGGTCAGAAGTTTCCAATATGCCTTTACAGTCACAGAAGTCTGCTGATTTGTAGGTACCTTTCTTTCCTTTTAAAGAAAAAATCTTGTGCCTGTAGGGTCCAAGGAAGAGTGGGAGACAGGAAGCTTTAGATAGCAAGGATCCCATGGCCTGAGCAGAGCAAGAAATTGTGCAGAATCTGAGTCCAGAGCAGATAGGAGACACACAACCCATGTATCCACAATGGACTAAGATTCCACTAAGACCTGACTAGGAATGAACCAAAGAAACAATGAGCAGACATCAGTGCAAGAATGCATATAACAAGGCACCACCAGAAGAAGCTGATGTCTCTACAACACCAAGACCGGAATAGGGCAATGAAGAGGAGACAACAAAGCAAACACCCTTCTGAAGATTATAGAAGCCTTGAAAGAGGATATAAAATGTCCCTTAAATAAAGAGAAGAAAAAACATTAAAAAATTGGAAGAGATGTTTTCTATCCATGTATACCATTATTCAAACACCCTCCTCCTGACCCTACCAGTCACTCTCTCTTCTCCATATCACTTTTTCTCCTCCCAAGGTATACATGGATCAAAAATATGACTTCATTCATAATAATAGAAAAAGAAAATGTATATATTTTCAAATTTATTAAAATATGAAAATTATAGAGTTGAAAAAGATGAAGTGATTATTTTAACAAATCATCAATAAAACAGTTCCTAACTGAAAACAAGAGGGCTGAGAGGGTAATGTATTTGCTACCATAGTTCAGATAGTTTGAATTTGATTCCTAGAATCCTTATGGTAGAAAGAAATAACTGATTCCCAAAGGTGCTCCATGTTTCAGATACACACAAAAAATTAATAAAAATAAGAATTATTTATTGTACAAGTAAAGCAAGGACTTAATGATTTGATAAAAAAGAGAGCAATTATAGTTTAATACTACACGCTGTTTTATTTTAATACTACAGAAATGACTACATGAAAACATAATCAACATAGAAAATATATGTATGTATGTGTATATATATATATATATATATATATATTTCAGCAGTACGTATCACTCCTCTCATGTTTGTCAAACTAATAAAAGTGTGACAATCTGTATAGGAGACAAATTCCTGTGTTTCATGTGCAGAACCAAAAGAAAGAAAAAGTACAAGCAAACAAACAAACAACAAAAACAAGTTCTAAGTCCACACACACACACACACACACACACACACACACACACACACACAATTGGAAGAGATGAATAAATCCTTGAAAGAAAACTAAGAAAGAGAAATCCATCAAATGAAAAAATCATTCCAAGAACAAAAAATTGAAATAGAAACAATAAAGAAGGAACAAAAAGAAGCAAAAGATAAAATAGAGAATCTGAAGAAATGATCTGGAACTACAGATACAAGCATAAGCAACAGAATCCAAGAGATAGAAGGGAAAATCTCTGGAGTTGAAGACTCAATAGTGGAAATATATAAATTAATCAAAGTAAAGACCAAAACCAAAAAAGCCATAAAACAAAATGTTCAGGAATTTTGGGACAACATGAAAAGACCAAACCTGAGAATAATTGGAATAGTAGAATGAGAATAATACCAGATCAAAGGCACAGATAATGTATTCAATAAAATCATAAAAGAAAACTTTCCTAATCTAAAGAAGGAAATGCCTAAAAAGATACAAGAAGCTTACAGAACACCAAATAGAATAGACACCTCAAAAAGTCTGCTTGCCATATAATAATTAAACCACAAAACATACAGAAGAAAAAATATTAAGAGCTGCAAAGGAAAAGGGCCAAATTACCTATAAAGGCAAACACATCAGAATAATGCCAGAGTATTCAATGGAAACAATGAAAGTGAGAAGATGCTAGTCAGAAGTTAGACAGACACTAAAGCAGCATGGTTGCCAACCCAGACTACTATACCCAGCAAAACTATTAATCACCATAAGTGGAATAAGCAAGATAATTCACAACAAAACAATACTATCCATAAATCTACCACTACAGAAAGCACTAGAGGAAAAACTCCAATCTAAGGAACTGAGATACACCCATGAAACTACAAACAATTGATAATCCCACAGAAGAAAAACCCTAAGAAAGGAAACACACACAAATTATCACCAAAAATATCAGGAAGTAGCAATCAGTGGTCATTAATATCACTTAACATCAATGGACTTAATACACCTATAAAAAGACACACCCTAACATGATGGATACAAAAACAAAAGACAATCTTTTACTGCATACAAGAAACATACCTCAACTCCAAAGACAAACAAAGGCTCAGGTAAAGGGTTGAGAAAAGATTTTTCAATCAAATGGCCACAAGAAACAAGCTGGTGTTGCTATCCTAATATCAAACAAAGTAGATTTCAAACTAAAATCAATCAAAGGAGACCAGGATGGACATTATTTTTCATTTCATGAAAAATCTAACAAGATGAGATCTCAATCCTGAATATTTATGCCCCTAATATAAGGACACCATCATATGTAAAAGAAACACTACTAAATCTTAAATCCCACATCAAATATCACACTCTAATAATGAGAGACTTCAATACCCCACTTTCACCCTTGGATAGGTCAACCAGACTAAGACTCAACAAAGAAATAAGGGGTATAACAAATGCTATAATGCAAATGGACTTAATAGATATTTACAGAAGATTTCATCAGAACACAAAGAAATATACCTATTTCTCAGCACTCCATGAAACTTTCTCTAAAATTGACCAAATACTTGGTAATAAGGCACATATCAATAGATACAAAAGAATGAGAATAACCCCTTGTTCATATCAGACCACCATGGCCTAAAGTTAGAATTCAACAACAAAAAAATCACAGAAAGTTTACAAACTCATGAAAACTGAACATCTCTACATTCAACCGTCTCTGGATCAGGGAAGAAGTTAGAAAAGAAATCAAAGAGTTTCTACAATTTAATGAAAATGAATTCACAACATACCCAAGCTTATGAAACACAATGAAAGCAGCATTAAAAGGAAAATTCAAAGCACTGGATGTATATATTAAAAAAACAAAAGAAAGTGCACACAAGAGACCTAACAGCTCAGCTGAAGGCTTTAAAATAATTAAAAGAGAGAGTGACTGGGAAAGGCAGGAGGGGAAAGGGAGTTTGAACAAGGGGATGCATGGATTAAAAATGAAACTTTATTCATAATAAATAAAGAAAAAAAACAATTAGAAGCAAACTCTCCTAGAAGAAGTAGATGGCAGGAAATAATCAAGCTTAGGGCTGAAATCAGTATAATAGAAATAAAGATAGCAATACAATAAAATCAATGAATCAAAAAGTTGGTTCTTTGATAAAGTCAACAAGTTAGACAAATCTTTATCCAAGTTATACAAAAGACAGAGAGAGAATATATAAATTAACTGAATCAGAAATGAAAAGGGGGGCAAAGAAACAGACAACCAGGAAATCCAGAGAATTATTAGGTCATACTTTAAAAATCTATACTCTACTAAAATGGGAAAACTAAAAGAAATAGACAGCTTTCTAGAAAAATACCAATTACCAAAATTAAGTCAAGAACAGATTAAAGACTTAAACAGACCTATAGCACCAAGGCAAATTGAAGCTGTTATTAAAAGTGACCAAAATTAAAAAAGTTCAGATGCAGATGGTTTTGCTGCAGAATTCTATCAGACATTCAAATAAAAACTAATACCAATATGCAACTAGCTGTTCCATACAATGGAATCTGAAGGAACACTGTCAAACTCTATTTATGAGGCTACAATCAACCTGATAACCAAGCCACTCACAGATGTGACAAAGAAAGAGAATTACAGATCAATCTCCCTCATGAATATTGATGCAAAAATACTCAACAAAATTCTGGCAAATCAACTGCAACAACACATAAAAAAAAAACGTCATTCATCATGCTCAAGTTGACTTCATCTCAGAAATGTAGGGATGGTAC
This sequence comes from Sigmodon hispidus, assembly GCA_004025045.1. Lineage (NCBI taxonomy): Eukaryota > Metazoa > Chordata > Mammalia > Rodentia > Cricetidae > Sigmodon > Sigmodon hispidus. The sequence goes on along the minus strand of PVIH01010493.1, from coordinate 21,464 downwards.
AACATACAAAAAACTATAAATGTCATCCATTATATAAACAAATTGAAGGAAAAAGCACATGATCATCTTCTTAGATGCTGAAAAAGCCTTTGATAAAGTCCAAAACTTCTTTATGATAAAAGTCCTGGAGAGATCAGGAATAAAGGAAAAATTCCTAAGTATGATAAATGTAATTTACAGGAAGCCAATGGCAAACATCAAACTAAATGGAGAGAAACAAAAAGCAATTCCACTAAAACCAGGAACTAGACAAGACTTTCCCCCTCCCCTTATCTGTTCAATATAGTTCTGAAAGATTTTGCCAAAGCAATAGAGAACAAAAGGAGATTAAGGGAATACAAATTATAAAAGAAGAAGTGAAACTATCTCTATTTGCAGTTGATATGATTGTATACACAAGTGACCATCAAAATTCTACCAGGGAATTTTACAGTTGATAAACACCTTCAGCAATATAGCAGGATACAAGCTTAATTCCAAAAAAAAAAAAAAATCAGTAACTCTCCTATACATTAAAATAAACAGGCTGAAAAAGAAATAAGGCAAACATCACTTTTTATAATAGTTGTAAATAGCATTAAATACCTTGGAGTAACTATAACCAAAGAAGTATCACATCTGTTTTACAAAAACTTTAAATCACTGAAGAAAGAAATTGAGGAGGATATTAGCAAATACAAAGTCCTCCCATGCCCCTGGATATGTAAGATCAACAAAAAATCCTCAGGAGGCATCACCATTCCTGACTTCAAGTTATATTGTAGAGCTACAGTATTAGAAAAAGCCTGGTACTGGCATAAAAAGAGACTTGTGGATCAATGGAATCAAACTGAAGATCTAGAATTTAATCCACACACCTATGAATACTTAATTTTTGACAAAGAGGTAAAAAATATTCAATGGAAAAAACGAACTATCTTCCACATATTGTGCTGGAAACACTGGATGGCAGTATGTAGAAAAATGCAAAGAGATTCAAGCCTATTACCCTGCACTAAATTCAAATCCCAAGTCAACCAAAGATCTCAACATAAAACCTTTTATGCTGAACTTAGTAAAAAAGAAATAGGGAAATGCCCTCCAAAGCCTTTTCACAGGTTGCCACTTCCAAAATATAATACCAGTTGCACAGACACTAAGAACAACAATCAATAAGTGGGATCTTCTGTAACTGAGAAGTTTCAGTAAGGCAAAGGACACACTCATTAAAACAAAATGACACCTTATAGAATGGGAAAGACTTCCACCAATCCTACAAGTGACAGAGAACTGATCTCTAAAATATATAGAGAACTCAAGAAACTAGAGCTCAAAGCTCTGAATAACCCAATCAAAAAATGAAGTTCAGAACTAATACGGGAATTCTCCACAGAAGAATTACAAATGACTGAAAGACTTGAAAAAATGTTCAACATTTTTAGCCATCAGAGAAATGCAAATTAAAATAATTTTGAGATTCAACTTTGCACCTGTCAGAATGGCTATGATCATAAACACAAATGACAGCCTATGCTGGAGAGGATGCGAAGCAAGGGGAACACTCTTCCATTGTTGTTGGGAGTATAAACTTCTTCAGCCACTCTGGAATGTAGCATGGAGGTTTCTCAGAAAACTGGGAATCCCTTTCCCCAAGGAACCAGCAATAGCATTGTTGAGCATACACCCTAAAGATGCATATTCACACCCAAAAGCACTAGATCAACTATGTTCATAGCGGCATTATTTGTAATGGCAAGAACAACCCAGATGCCCCTCAACTGAAGAATAGATTAACAAACTGTGGTACATCTACACAATGGAGTATTACTCAGAAGAAATAAAAATGATATATTAAGATTTATAGGCAAATGGATGGATTTGGAGAATATCCTCCTGAGCAAGGTCTCACAAACCCAGAAGGCTAATAGGGGATGTACTCACTCATTAGTAGACTTTATGCAAAAAAAATAGTTTTTTATTGAAAGATGATGGGTGAATAAAGTGATTTAAAACACACACATACACACACACACACACACACACACACACACACACACACACACACACACACAGAAAAAAAAAACCCAAAGCTAAAATCTTCTGACTTGACTGTAGAAGGGTTGCTTAGCTGAAATTTGTGGTGGCTATAGTATATCTGTTCACATTAGCTGTGACCTACTATGCTTTCATTATCTTAACCTAGCTTAACCTATGCTTAACCTATCTTGAGAAGGTTTAGATTTTATTTTTATGTTTCTTGTATTTTAGAGAAAAGAAAACTTTTATTACTGTATGGATATTTTATCTATTCTGAATTTTTTGATTTTTTATATAATGTTTGATATTGATTTTCAACTAACAATATGAATATAAATAAAAAACAGAAAAAATAAAACTTACATTGGTATTCAATAGTAACTAAAATGTAAGGAGGAGGTTAGACTCTCTTAATAGCATGAACATACTATAGACATGTATGGAGCACCCATGATTAAACATCATATGGGTGTATGAGTAAAAAGGACTCTCTTCTAGGGGATAGGCATGCTTATAATGTGGATTTCCACCAAGACCACTATGTTTCTAGAATTTAGGGATAGAGTGTTGTTCATGCTTTGATTATATAGTTGGCCTTCAAGTTTCTGGTTTAAGTGTAGAAAGTATCTCTAGAGGTGACCTACACTTAAGTTCCTGTGCTTATTGTTTTAGTGCACCAACTTTGGGAATTATAATATTGTTTGGTGCCATTGTAGTCCCTGTCCCTGATGCAACATTATTTCAGTTGCTTATGCCTGCCTGTATAGGCTAAGGTGAAGATCGCCAGGAAGGAGGGACTATGTCAAGAGAGAAAATGTCTTTCAGGCTGTCACAGCAAATGCTACTGAGAGTGCTCATGTAGTGCTTGTATACAACATTTGGCAATTAACATGGTAGTCAGGTTGTATAAGATGTGGGCTGATAAGTTTAGCAAGAGATGAATTCCAAGGATTATCTTTTTAATGTGGAAAAGTGGAATACAGTAAACTGAAACATCTCTGTAATTGGAATATCGGTGACAGTATGAGCTAATAAAAGGAAGGTTCTCTTATTCAGATTAATTCAGGTAACAGAAATTCCTCTTTGTATATTCACAATAATAGTGTCAGGAGCTACTTAGAATTCCCTGGTTCCTCCTGCTACAACAGCAGCCTTGGGGATCAGAAAACTAATCAGGAATTCAAGAGTAGCATCAGCATATCTTAATATAGCTTGTAGGCTGGGTAAAAATTGGAGTGTTTATTTTATCCCAGACAAAGGACAACACAGATGACAAGGTCCAAGATAAAGAGGATAAGGTAGATGAGTCATCAGAAATACTTCAAGCAGGGAATCTGGCTGGACAACTAGGCTGGATGTGTGATAACCTCCATCAACTTGAGAATTTTGAGGGCTGGACAAGGATGGAGCCCACCAACTTTGTTATTAGCTTCAGATCTAACTCAAAACAATTGTTGCTATTTTAGATCTACCTTAATTTTAAGAATGTTTCTATATACCAATCTGTCAATCCCAAGGGTATCATTCACACCAGAAAAGGAGAAATGCTGCAATATACCATAATTAGAATTTTTAAGATTTATCATTTTCTTATTTATATTCATATCTTCTATCATGTTGCTAAAACCTGAGATTTTTTTCTTACATATCTTGTATTCAGTTGGTGAAGCTTCCCTCTGTATTTCTTGTTTGTATTCCTAAATTTTGAATTTCCAGAATTCTCTCAGTTTGTGTTTCTTTTATTACACCTATTTCCATTTTCAAGTCTTGAATAGGTTTGTTCATTTTTTCTACCTGTTGGGTTTTGTTACGTGACTTTAAGGGATTTAATGACTTCCGCCAATTGTCTGCTTTTCTAGAATTTTCTCAAGAGATTCATTCATTTTCTCTTAGAATCCTCTATTATGTTTATATAGTTTGATTTAAGATCTTTGTTTGTGTATGTGTGTTTCAGTTATGGTGACATTCAGTGACGGTATTTGTAAACTATGTGTACTCTGGCTGTTGTTGCTCATTTTTTATGCTGTCACCTAAGCATCTGGGGTTGGGGTGATTATAGGTTTAGATAATAATTTTTGTATTTGTTTTTTGTTGGGTGAATGTTTTATTCCTTGATTTCTGTTTATTTTCTTGATTTTTCAGAGAATATATCAGTTGTTTGTTGCTTGTATTTTGTTTGTTTTTTCTAAATAACTGTTGTGATCACAGGAAATACCTGTTGGTGTTGGAGGCTGAAAAGACAGAGGTAGATGATACATTGGATCCAAAAAGGTGTGGACATGGGGGACAGGAGACTACAATTAGTGTTTTGTTGCATCACTAAGAATGACCTTGAAGACTGGGTCTCAAGAAATAGAGTGAAAGTGGTATAATTGCAACCTGCCTTTTCTTGTAGTAGGCATGGCCTATGGTTGAGTATAAGATGTCTGCCTAAGTAAGTGACTAGAACACAGCAATGAGTGTGTGAAGGGATAACAGGAGAGTATTATGTTTAGGATCCAAAAATTGTGTTGACATGTGGGACAGGATGTTGCAGATGGTGTTATGCTGTAGCACTAGAGTTAAGCACTGGAAATTGAGTTTGGGGAAATGGAGAGTGAAGAAGTTCAGCAGGCAACAGGCAGTTTTCAAGGAAGATCTTCAGTAAAAATAATGGTTCATTATTTCTCACATTTATAAAGAAAGGAAGAATGTTAAGGATTAAATAAAATTTATTTTCCTTTTATGTCTTCTTAATATAATATTCTAAAGTTATGTTCATAATGTATTTGCTGAAGATTAAAGATATTGTAAAAACAAAAAAAAATAAAATGAATTTTACCAATCTTCTGAGATAAGGAAGATTTTGAAGAACTACATTGCAAATTACCTAAAACTAATGTGAAGTTTAGCTTTTTGAACATGGACTTTTTATTTGTAAATTTATTTAAAATTCTGCTGTCTTATGCAAAATAAAAAAAATGAAAAATGACAGGATGAAGAGAATCTGGAATTCTAAATCATGTTTAGTTAAAACTAGAGAGAAAAGACTAAAATACATAAATAGAAAACAATTGAAGAAATGATGAATATTAATCAAACATAGCAATATCATTATACTAAACACCATCAACAATTAACTTTTTTTAAAAAAAACTTTATTTATTTATTTATTGTTTATTTATTTGCCTTGGTGTTTGCCTGGAACTGGAACTACAGACAGTTGTTAGCTGCAATGTGGGTGCTGGGAATCAAACCCGGGTCCTCTGGAAGAGCAGACGGTGCTCTTAACCGCTGAGCCATCTCTCCAGCCCCAACAATTAACTTTTTAAAACAAAAAATAAAAGTGCAAGTATTATAAATACATCTTAGAAGTTATAAACAAAAGTGATCAGAGTAGTGATTAGAGAAAATAGATCTTATGTAAACTATTATTAAACAGGAACTGGAGAAGTGTTTTAGTGGTTAAAGAGCCTTTGCTGTTCTTCTAGAAGATCTGAGTTAGTTAACCAGGTCCCCTTTCAATATCTCACAATGGCCCATAAGTCTAGCTTCAGAGTATCTGACATTTTTGGTTCATGTGAGAACCTGAATTTATGTAGCACACATTCACACACAGTAAACAAAAATAAATTATTTTAAAAACTACAAAACAAAATTTGAAAAATATATTTTGCAATTGTGAATTAGATAATTATTTAAGAGAATATAGCAAACACACATACACATACATGTACCTTATACAAAGAAATTTTGAAGAAAAAAGTGAAAAACGTATACATCTTTGAAAACACATTGTTTCATAGTAACAGTATGCTACTTTGAAAACATTGTTTTCAGAAATGAACAGATAATTAAGATAGTAAATTAAGACTGAATTGATGAGAATGTATTAGACTTCAACAACATCTCTGTCCCTTCTTTTGTAATGATCCCTGAGCCTTGGTGTATGAATTCAGCTATAGATGTATCAATTGGACCTGGATTTTCCATATTCAGTTGTTCTTTTTTGTTTTGAACCATTGTCATTTTCTATAATGTTCTCTATCTACTGTAAAAATGAGATTCTTTAGGAAGAAAAAAGAGGTACATGTATCTGTGGGTACAAGGATAATATTGAGAACACAGTTAAAAGTCATGCAGGTATAGTGAAGCAGGAGTAGACACTTATAGACACCATAACTTCCCTAGCCACAGGGAATAGCCTATGTTTTTAGTCCCAGGCATGAATTCCTCTGAATAGATCTCAAATTTGAAGCTGTTACTTATCCCTCCACGATATGACTCTTTTTATTTATCAACTTGACTATATTGGAATAAACTTAACTTTGAGCTTCTGAGAACAATTATGAGAGATTTTCATAATTGTAGTATTTAAAGCAGGAAGACCCATCCTAAATCTAGAAAACACTGTCTGGTGGCTGTCAAATTAAAAGGAAGTAGAAGCAAGAAATTTGGCATTTTGCCCGTGGTCTTTCCCTTTTGCCAATAACTTTGTTTATCCCATCTCTACAGCAGTACTAAATCTAATTCCTTCAAGATTCTAACATAAACTGAAAAGAAACAGCTCTTTGGGTACTGCAAAACACTCTAGTGACAGTTAAGGATGACAGAGATATCAGACTTCATATACTGAACAACTATTGAATCTTTGGTTTATTTCTTGTTAGATGCTATTGTAAGACTAAAAACTATACACTATATATTCATATATATGAATTTATGGATATGTATAATTCCAATGTTATTCTTTGAATGAATTTTGACTGATATACCAGGATATAAGTACCACTATTTTATCTTTCAGAATATGTTGCTATTCTAGAAATTCTTTTGGTTTGTAGACATTATAGCAGTGTAGAACAATTAATTGCTTTCATCCCTTGGCACTTTGTATAGTTTATCCTGTAATTTCTGTTACTAGAGGTAGTCCATCAAGCAGAGTCTTCTAGGTTGCGTTCTGCTTTACTCCATGTGTCTGATGTTTGTGATGTCTTCAGAAATAGGATCTTACCTTCAATTTCTGGAAGGTTACCATAGACAAAGGCAGTATGTTAATTAGATTTATTGTCAATTTGTCACAAATATACAAACTCTTCTGAAGAGGAAACTTTGAATACTCCTGTAGATTTGATTGTCCTGTGGAAATATCTGTGAGAGATTTATTAATTGATGATTGATATGGGAGAATTCTGCCCATGCTGGGCAGTAGCTGATAAGTCTTAGTTGTATAAAATAAGGACTCTAGAAAGCTAACCCACTAAACAATGTTTCACCATGGTTCTTTAGTTTCTGATTTAGTTCAGGTCATGATTTCCATAAATTATTGACTGTGACTTTAACATGTAAACCAAATAAACCCTTCTTCCCAAGTTGTTTAATCATGGTGCTTACCAGAGAAACAGAAATTAAACCAGAATAAATGTTTATATGGTACTTTTGTGTGCTTTGTTTTTCTCATTTTAATATCAAGCTGTCAATATTTATTATATTCTATGGAACTTTTGTCAGAATTGCAATGAATTAAAAGATTAATTTGGGTAAATTTAATATTTGCTATTTTAAAATTTTAATTTATACACAAGATTTTTCTCCTTACTAGTCTTACTTTGACTTCCTCCACGAGAGTTTTGGAAATATTAGCAATATTATGAACATGGTTTTGAATTTTGCTTATGGTATGTAGAATAATTTTATGTTACCTTTTTTTATTTTCATGCATTTATTACTAATGTTTAGAGACAAAATTACATATGTGTATGATTTTTGGATCCCATAACTTTAATCTGCTCATTTACACTGTAAAGTCTAAAAATAGAACTTAATATATTCCTTTCCAAATGTTAAAAAAAAATCCTCCAAACTGATATATTCTTCCTGAAGGGAGAAGGGTAGCTCATGAGGGTCTGAATGTTAAAAAAAAAAAAACAACTCACAAGTCTTTGAAAGTTCTTGATATTAACAATATTCTCAAAGTCTGCCCTGCCCTAGTACTTTTGAAGTGATAAACATCTAATAAACAGGAGTTAACTACGTTCCTATAATAATTAATCTCAGTAAATTCATTTCTTAGTAAAAGTGAACTTCAGTAGGATCATTTATCAAAGCAATTCTACTTGGTCTTATAATAAATCCTAGAGCCTGATTTTGTGGAAAAGCTGAAAGATCAGAGAGACAGAAGAACAAACCACAGCAACTTCTCACCTCACCAGTCCTCAACAATTCTTAGACCCAATGCCTTTGAGTCCTCAACTGAAAGGACAGGGCATCAAATGTGAAGAGATGAATTCCTGCTTTCTCTTTCTCTTCCCAGTTATCTCAATTCCTGATTTAACTTTTCTTGTGCTGGATTCAAAGGTGTGTGCCACCACTACCTGGCTCTGTTTGGCCTTGAACTGACAGAGTTTCAGGGCAGAATCTCTGCTTCCCAAGTACTGGGACTCAAGCTATCAGTCACTATACCCTGACTTTCATGGCTAAATCTGTGGGTGGCTCTGTCCTCTGATTTTCAGGCAAACTTCACCACAATCCTTATTTTGGTCTGACTTTGGTTCTCTTCCTGAGGTAAGCAGATGTCTGTTCATGTCTTCCCTGGAAAGGTCTCACCAAACACAGATTATGTTTAAACAGAGACTAAAACACAGGTGCATTTGGAAGGGGTGGTTACATTGCTCCTCCAACAGTGCTGTACTATTCAACTAAGGATGAGCCACCTGAGAAAGGGACATCTGTGGTAGAATTTCAATATGATAACCATTTACCATGTGTTATGTGATAGTGTGAGATGCTGCTACAGATAGTGATTTATGTAAGTAAGGCTGAGTCTTCAGGATGTAGATTGTCTATTGAGGATATCCTAGGATATCTTTCTTTCTGTATATAGTATATAGAATGGCCTACCTATTTGATTAGTGGCATACACAGCATGAGAACAGAGACCTCACATATCCCTATAAATGGGTCGTTTATATAAATGGAAACACCAAACAGTGAGGTGTATCAATACAGGAACTATGTGGATAGAAAAAGAAAAATGATCAATGTAGCCAAAGTGTGGTGACCATACTAAGCGACTACTATGAAGTATGGGTAATAGTAGTACGGTAACTGTCAAAGGTCAAAGTACCAAGTGACAATTTGTACTTGAATAACTATATTCAAAGGCCTCACTTCATGGATGTTTTAGTAGGAGAAAACTTGATAGGCACCTCTGTGGAGACAACATATGCATGTTTTTATAGAATTCTACAAGAATCATTACCAGTGGTAGTTTTCAATGTGACAGTTCATATCCCATTAAGTCACCCAAAAACCAAGAAGCAGATACACTTATTAAATTCTGGGCATATGGCCTTAGATATTTCAGGGGTCTGCCTAGCCATACAAAGTCCCGTGACAGGTAGCCAACATATATTCAAAAATGTCTAAAGCTACTAGAACAATTGGGAAATATTATACTTTGAATATTGTTCACACATGTGATGCCATACAGCCTCAATTAATGGATACTTTGATGGGACAAGTACATAAATCAACTTTTTTTGTATGGGTTTGGTATATGGACTTCATATTCAATCACAGTTTCTGATATCCTTTCTCTTGTACAAACACTGCCACATGTCTCTCATTGATATTTCCATGTAAACAAAGAACAGGTAAAACACCATCGAGGATTTGAGTCAATATTATAAACATCATTCAGCAGGGAAGTGAGGAGCATCTGGTACAGTCCCATCTTTATTTCTTCATGTTATTGAGTCTTTGGCATCTTCAGGAATATAAACTCACTATCTTCTTCAGGCATGACAATGGCAATAATATTAATGGCATATGTAAAGCTTAAGGTATTTTCAGATCTAATAACTATTATGAATATAGGATATTCACAGCATTGGAAATTTTATCAAACTCCCTTATGAACTCTGGAAACCACTTTTTCCATATCTATAACTCATCTTTTTATTTAATGCATTCATTATTTAGTATATGAAGCTTTCTTTAATTTTATTTATTTGTAAAGCTTTATTTAATTTTATTTATTTGTATGTATATTTTGGCTACCTGGGGAGCAGAAAAGAGTTTCAGATCTCCTAGATCTATACTTACAAATAGTTGCGATCTGCCACGTCAGTGCTTATAACAAAACCTGGGTCTTCTGAAAGAACACCTAGTTCTCTTACCTATTGAACCATTTTTCCAGCCCAGAATTCTTTTTCTCAATTAACCCATCCCCACAATAATTGAAAGTTATGTGAAAATATCATTACATTTGATTGTCCTCAGCTCATTTCTTCACATCAATGTTTGTAAGATGGCTATCCTTGTGACTATCAATTCTCCAGGGGCACCTACACCCTAATTCAGAATTGAAATAGACACTTTAGTTAAGATCCTGAGAATAAGTGGTTGTTGCTGTGGCTTGGTAGGCAAATGCATTTTCATCTGTATCACCACCTCTAAGGCTCAGAAAACAGCAAATAGGAAATGTGTATCACTTTTGTCCTGGAAAGAAGTAAATTAAAGTAGCTCTGATTCAGCGAGTAGACTCTCAATCCTATTGAAGTACTTGCAAGTCAAGCATAGGTCTCTAGAGATACAAATTTCAAGAATTCCCACCAAGTGTTATGATGGGGTTTCAAGTAAGTTGTACCAGTAAACATATTGATTTACAATGTGGTACTTTGATAGAATCATTTGATCTGTCATTTGGTCTTTGTATTGAGATCAGTAGACCAGTGCTAGTGTCTTCCAAGAGAACTTAATACACAATGAAAAACATATTTGATTTTATTTATTTACTTGTTTGCTCTATTGGAGTACCTAAATCTTACAGTTTTGTTATGAAGATTGTAATTTTTGCCTCTTTACCACAGAAGAAAAACATTCTGTTTTTCACAGTTTATGGGATGCCAGTTATAATTTTTTTTAAAAGATGCCTTTACAAAACTGGAATAGTTTTATTATATTCTTAAAATGCTGAATTTTATTGTTTGTTTACTGAGGTTTTTGGTTTAGTCTACTTACTTGTTTGGAAGGCAAGGATATTTGCTGCAGGCTGAGGTTTATATCTCAACCACGTCACTAGGAAACTGTAGAAAGTACATATAGCAGTTGGCAGAAAATGAATGCAGGCCATATAATGTGGAAACTTACATATAAAATGTGTTACTGAAGTTCAGGGGCTACTTTAAAATACAACTATTTCTAACTTTACTCATAACCCTTTTAATGGATGAAAAATAAAATTTAAAATAAAATGCTATAAATTTTTAAAATATTGTTTTCAAATTAGAAATTTAATTTCCACCTTTATATGAATGTATTTAGACTTTTAATAATGTCTTCATGTCTTAATATTTTTCTAAGAGTAGACAAGTGTATTCAATTTGTTGAACCAACACAGTCCTATCTTTCTCAAAGATTTTCAATTTCTTTTAAACACCATATGTTGCTAGTCTACACAGCTTAAATTTAGATTTATGTTTCACAGATTTTCCTTTGTAGTTTTGAATTGGTATACTATGAGAAAAAATAGAGATGAAGAGAATAAATTAATATGTTTTAATGAGTTTAGAATATTAGTTATTTTGATATTTTCCCATTTGTCTATTTTCTCAAAATAAATTCTTTCATCTCAAATGTATAAGTAATTATTTCATAATATTCTTCTATTTTCTAATAGCATTTTCAGGTCACATTATCTGAAGTACAAGATCTCCTGTTTGATATTGGTCAATTCAATTATTTTTCCTTTTAAAGGTTTGTATTCTCTTTACTTCTTTGAAAGGGACACTTGCTAGTGGTATTGATATCTTTACACTGTGAACTTCTTTCATTGCTTTTCATGTTGTAGTTTCATTTTGAGTCTTCATTTCTATTGTGTAATCTCCTAGTTATACTTCCATCAGTCTGATTTTTGTTTTTACTTTTTATTTCCTATATTTTTATACTATAAACTTAGAAGACTGATTTCAAACTTTTAATATTTTCAAATTTATGATTTTCATGCTACAACCTACTTCTAAGTGATATTTCCAATATATCTGTCATAAATTCATACTTTGTTTTTAATTTTTCTTTTTAACTCATTGCCATTTACATGCAAATATACACATAGGAATGTATATATCATTTCTATTTTTCTTTATTATTAAGGTAGCTATAATTTTTAGGATATTATCTCTTGATTTATAGGTTATTTTGTTCTATTTTGGTAAAGTGAAATACTCTAAATGATTCAAAATTTCTTAACTTTTAAGATGTTGATTTCACCAATATAAAGCATGCTTTTTTTTTTTTTAGTCACTGTTGTATAGGTACTTGGCTAGTCTACTCTTACTGAGTTGTTATACTATAGAGCTACAGTAATAACAACAGTCTGTTACTGTCATAAAAACAGACTTGTGGATCAATGGAAGCGAGATACTTTTTCTAGCAACTGATAAAAACAGATGCAAACCCACAGTCAACTATCAGGGGGACTTTATAGGGGAAGAAATTGGAGGAGTCAGAAGTGTCAAGGACAACACGAGAAAATTTACAGAATCAATTAACCCAGGTTTACAGGAGTTCAAAGAGACTCAAGAGACAACCAGGGAACCTGCATGGGTTTCACCTAGGCCCTCTGCATATGTGTTACAGTTGTGTAACTTGTTCCTCTTGTAGTATTCCTAACAGTGGAAATAGGAACTGTCTTTGATTCTTTTACTTTTTTAGGGGGAAACTACTCCTCATTCTGGGTCAACTTTCCCAGCTTTAATTCATGGGGAGGTGTTTGATATGCCATGTCCTGCTGATACTAAAAGAAACAGAGGAAGAGTGGATTAGGGGTGGAAACAGAGAGGAGTGGTGAAAGGAATGGGAAAATAGAAGGGAGAAGAACCTTCTTGAATGTAAAATAAATAAATTTATTCCATATATATATGTATATAAGTGGTTACCTGTGCCAATGCATTGGAGGGTATTTCCCACTTTCTTTTCTATTAGGTTAAGTATGGTTGGGTTTATGCTGAAGTCTTTGATCCACTTGAATTTGAGTTTTGTGCACTATTATAGGCTTGGTTATATTTGCATTTTTCAACATACTACCATCCAGCTATGCCAACACCATTTGTTAAACATATTATCTTTTTTCCGTTGAATATTTTGGGCCTCTTTGTTAAAGATCAGGTATTCATAGGATTCTGGATTAATATCTGGGTCTTCAATTCAATTTCATTGACCCACAAGTCTGTTTTTATGCCACTATCAGGCTCTTTTTATTACAGTAGCTCTATAGTATAACTTGAAGTCAGGGATATTGATGCCTCCTGTGGTAATTTTGTTGAGCAAAATTGTTTTGGCAATCCCAGCTTTCTTGCTATTCAAAATGAAGTCGAATATTATTCTTCCAAGGTCTATAAAAATTGTGTTGAAATTTTGATGGGAAGTGCATTGTATCTGTAGATTGCTTTTGGCAGAGTTGCCATTTTTCCTATGTTGATTCTCCCTAACCAGGTACATGGGAGATCTTTCCATTTTCTAATATCTTCTTCAAGTTTTTTTCTTCTGTGATTTAAAATTTTTGTCAAATAGATCTGTTAATTCTTTGGCTACATTTACTCCATGGTATTTAATGCGTTTTGCAATGATTTTAAAGGTTGATGACATCCTAAAATTTGCAGGCAAATGGATGGATTTGAAGAATATCCTCCTGAGCAAGGTATCACAAACTCAGAAAGATAAGCAGGGGATATACTCACTCATTAGTGACCTCTAAACAAACTAACAAGAAAAAAGCAAAGCATGCCCAAGCTGGAAACCACAACCACTGAACAGCTTGGGATCAGAAACACCCTGGACTGACCCTTCTGATCCCACTAAACCTATAGGAACACCTGACTCACTCTAGAGGGAGGGGGGACAAAACTGGATTTGCCAGGAGTATAGAATGAACTAAGCATTACAAGATCAGTGGGACCATGGGACTGTCTGCAGCCTGCCCAGGGAGGGGATGGGGAGTTGTGGGGAAGAAAAAAATGACCTGTTGTGGAGGGAAGGGGAAGGGAACTTGAATGGGGATATACAGGGATAGGAAAAAAAATCCAGAGGGAAAGTTGAACACAAATTAATTTTATGTGTAGCAAATTATTTGCATTATCACTCTTGATAAGTCATGCTTATGACTTTTATTTTCTTTATATTTATTGTTAACTTACCAGCATTTTAAATTCAATTTACTGTTTTTCTTGATAAAAAAGAATAAAGGTTGATGTTTACCTTATTTCTTTTTCAGCCCTTTTATCTTTAGTGTATAGGAGGGCTACTGAATTCTTTGAGTTAATCTTATATCCTTCTACATTGCTGAAGGTGTTTATCATGTATAGAAGTTCCCTGGTAGAATTTTATGGATCACTTATGTATACAGTCATGTCATTTGCAAGTATAGATAGTTTTACTTCTTCTTTTCCAATTTGTATCCCCTTAATCTCCTTTCATTCTCTATTAGCTTTAGCTAAATCTTAGAGAACTATCATGAATAGATAAGGGGAGAGAGGACAGCCTTGTGTAGATCTTGATATTAGTGGGATTGTTTGAGTTTTTCTCCATTTAGTTTGATGTTGGCCATCAGCTTCTTGTAAATAGCTTTTACATTATTTAGATATTTTCCCTGTATTCTTGATCTCTCCAGGACTTTTCTCATAAATGAGTGTTGGATTTCGTCAAAGGCTTTTTCAGCATCTAAGGATATGATCATGTGGGATTTTTCTTTTGGTTTGTTAACATTATGGATGACATTTACGGCTTTTTTTCATTTATAGTTTTTTGTTTGTAGATCCATCCCTGCATTACTGGCATAAAGTCTACTTGATCATGATAGACAACTTTATTATTATTATTATTATTATTATTATTATTATTATTATTAACAAAGAAGTCACACCTTCTAACCTTGTATATCCTTATTCAAGGTCCCTTCCTCCTCCGACCACATCAGGTCATTCTTTCTTCTGTGCAAATGCCCATCCCCACCCTGGGCAGGCAGCAGGCAGTCTCATGATCCCACTGCCCCAATATTGCTTAGTGCAGTCTACACTCCTGGCAGATGCAGTTTTCTTGACCCTCCCTCAAGAGTGGGTTGGGTGTTCATCTAGTGGGAGTGGGATCCAAGGAGTCATTTCAGGCTAGGGTGTTTCTACTCCCAAGCAGCTCATTAGTTGGGTTTGCAGCCTGGGCAAGCTTTGCTTTTTTCTTGGTTGTATGTTTGTTTAGAGTAAACTAATGAGTGAGTTAATCCCCTCTATATATTTCTGAGTTTGTGATACCTCGCTCAGGAGGATATTCTCCAAATCCATCCATTTGACTGAAAGTTTTAGGATATTATTTTTTCTGACTGCTGAGTAGTATACCATTGTGTAGATATACCACAGTTTGTTAATCCATTTTTCAGTTGAGGGACATCTAGGTTGTTTCCAGGTTCTTGCTATTATAAATAATGCCTCTATGAACATAGTTGAGCTAATACCTTTAGAGTATGAATGTGTATCTTTAAGGTGTACACCCAGAAGTGGTATTGCTGGGTCCTTGGGGAGATTGATTCTCAATTTTCTGAGAAACTGCCATATTGCATTCAAAAGTGGCTGAACAAGCTTACACTCCCACTAGCAATGGAGGAGTGTTCCCCTTGATCCACATCCTCTCCAACATAGGCTGTCATCTGTGCCTTTTATCTTAGCCAATCTAACAGGTGTTAGGTGGTATCTCAAAGTAGTTTGGATTTGAATTTCTCTGATGGCTAAAGATGAAGAGCACTTTTTGAGGTGCCTTTCAGGCATTCGTATTTCCTTTCCTGAGAATTCCCTTTTTAGATCTGTACCCCATTTTTTGATTGGGTTATTCAAGGTTTGGGGCTCTAGATTCTTGAGCTCTTTAAATATCTTAGAGATCAGTGCTCTATAACTTGTAGGGTTGGTGAAAATCTTTTCCCATTCTGTAGGCTGTCGTTTTGTCCTATTGACAGTGTCCTTGGCTTTGCAGAAGCTTCCTAGCTTCAGGAGATCCCACTTATTGATTGTTGGTCTTAGTGTCTGTGCCATTGGTGTTATATTTAGGAAGAGGTCGCCTGTGCCAATTCGTAGAAGTTTATTTCCCACTTTCTTTTCTATCAAGTTCAAAGTGGCTGAGTTTAAGTTGAGGTTTTTGATCCACTTGGATTTGAGTTTTGTACAGGGTGACAGGCTCAGATCTATTTGCATTTTTCTACACACTTCCATCCAGCTATGCCAACACCACTTGTTAAATATATTATCTTTTTTTTATTGAATGTTATGGGCCTCTTTGTCAAAGATCAGGTGTTCATAGGTTTTTGGGTTAATGTCTGGATCCCCAATTCTATTCCATTTGTCCACAAGTCTGTTTTTATGCCAGTACCATGCTGTTTTTATTACTGTAGCTCTATAGTGAAGCTTGAAGTCAGGGATGGTGATACCTCCTGAAGTTCTTTTGTTGAATAAAATTGTTTGGCAACATCTGGATTTCCTGTAATTCCAAATGAAATTGAGTATTGTTCTTTCAAGATCCAAAAATATTGTGTTGGGATTTTTATGGGTTTTGCATTGAATCTGTAGATTGCCTTTGGTAGAATTGCTATTTTTACTATGTTGATCCAACCAATCCATGAACATGGGAGAGCTTTCCATTTTCTGATATCCTCTTCAAATTCTTTCTTCAGTGATTTAAAATTTTTGTCAAATAGGTCTGTTACTTCTTTGGTTATAGTTACTCCAAGGTATTTAATACTGTTTGCAGCTATTGTGAAGGGTAATGTTTCCCTTATTTCTTTTTCAGCTCTTTTCTCTTTAGTGTATAGAAGGGCTACTGATTTCTTTGAGTTAATCTTGTATCCTGCTACATTGCTGAAGGTGTTTATCAGCTGTAGCATTTCTTTGGAAGAATTTTGTGGGTCACTTATGTATACAGTCATATCATCTGCAAATGAAGATAGCTTCACTTCTTCTTTTCCAATTTGTATCCCCTTAATCTCTTTTTGTTCCCTTATTGCTTTAGCTAAAACTTCGAGAATTATATTGAATAAATAAGGGGAGATAGGACACCCTTGTCTAATTCCTGACTTTAGTGTGATTGCTTTGAGTTTTTCTCCATTAAGTTTGATACTAGCTGTTGGCTTCTTGTAAATCGCCTTTATTATATTTAGGTATTCTCCCTGTATTCCTGATCTCTCCAGGGCTTTAATAATAAAGGGGTGTTCATTTTTGTAAAATGCTTTTTCAGCATCTAAGGATATGATCATGTGTTTTTTTTTCCTTTAGTTTGTTTATATGATGAATAACATTTACAGTTTTTCGTATGTTAATCTAGCCCTGCATTTCTGGGATGAAGCCTACTTGGTCGTGGTGAATGACATCTTTTATACATTGTTGTATATGGTTTGCCAAAATTTATTGAGAATTTTTGCATCAGTATTCATGAGGGAAATTGTTCTGTAATTCTCCTTCTTTGTTGTGTCTTTGAATGGCTTGGGTATTAGGGTGATTGTGGCCTCTTCAAAGGAATTTGGCAATATTCTTTCATTTTCTACTGTGTGAAATTGTTTGAGGAGTAATGGTAGTAATTCTTCTTTGAATGTCTGGTAGAATTCAGCACTAAAACCATCTGGGCCAGGGCTTTTATTTTTGGGGAGGTTTTTAATGACAACTTCAATTTCCTTATGGGTTATAGGCCTGTGTAGGTAATTAAACTGATCTTCATTTAATTTTGGTAGATGCTACCTTTCCAGAAAGCTGTCCATTTCTTCTAGGTTTTCCAATTTTTTTGAACACAGATTTTCAAAATATGATCTGATAATTCTCTGTATTTCCTGGACGTCTGTTGTTATATCCCCCTTTTCATTTCTGATTTTATTGATTTGAACATTCTCTCTCTGTTTTTTTATTAGTTTGGCTAAGGGCTTACCTATCTTGTTAACTTTCTCAAAGAACCAACTCTTAGATTCATTGATTCTTTGTATTGTTCTTTTTGTTTCAAATGCATTGATTTCAGCTCTAAGTTTGATTATTTCCTGCTGTCTATTCCTTCTAGGTGAGTTTTCTTCTATTTGTTCTAAGGCTTTCAGCTGAGCTGTTAGGTCTCTATTGTGTAATTTCTCTAGGTTTTTCGTATAGGCATCTAGCACTATGAATTTTCCTCTTAAGACTGCTTTCATTTTGTCCCACAAGTTTGGATAAGTTGTGGATTCATTTTCATTTTATTCTAGGAAGTCTTTGATTTCTGTCTTAATTTCTTTCTTATCCCAGAGATGGTTCAGCTGAGTGATGTTTAGTTTCCATGAGTTGGTTGGATTTCTTTGGGTTTTGATGTTGTTGAACTCTAACTTTAGGCCCTGGTGTTCCAATATGTTACAAGGGATTAGATCCATTTTTTTGTATCTGCTGATATTTACTTTATGACCAATTATGTGGGCAATTTTGGAGAAAGTTCCATGAGGAGCTAAGAAATATGTAATTTCCTTTGTGTTTGGGTGGGAGCTTCTGTAGATATATATTAAATCCATTTGCATCATATCCTCTTTTAGACTCATTATTTCTCTGGTTGACCTATCCAGGGTTGAAAGTAGTGTATTGAAATCTCCCATTATTAGGGTGTAAGAATTGATGTAGGAATAGAGCTTTAGCAGTGTATCTTTTACATAGGTAGGTGCTCTTACATTAGGGGCATAAATATTTAGGATTGAAATTTCTTCTTGACCCATTTTTCCTGTGATGAATAAGTAGTGACCATCTTGGTCCCTTCTAATTGCTTTTAGCTTAAAGTCTACTTTGTTAGATATTAGGATTGCAAACCCTGCTTGTTTCTTAGAACCATTTGACTGGAAAAATCTTTTCCCAACCCTTTATTCTAAGCCTATGTCTGTCTTTGCAGTTGAGGTGTGTTTCTTGTAGGCAACAGAAGGATGGCTTCTGTTGTTGTATCCATCTTGTTAGTGTGTGTCGTTTTATAGAAGAGTTGAGACCATTGTAATTAAGGGAAATTAGTGACCATTGATTCATATTTCCTTCCATTTTTGGTGGTAACTTGTTTGTATTTCCTTTCTCTAGGGCATTCTTCTGTGGAAATATTGATTGTTTGTGATTTTGTGGGCATATCTGGGGTCCTTATGTTGGAGTTTTCCCTCTAATACTCTCTGTAGTTCTGGATTGGTAGATAAATATTCTTACAGTCTGACTTTGTCCTGAAATACCTTGTTTACTCCATCTATGGTGAATGATAATTTTGCAGGGTATAGTATTCTAGTTTGCCATCCATGTTCTTTTTGCATCTGTATAACTTCTGCCTAAGACCTTCTAGCATTCATTTTTTCCATTGAATAGTCAGGCGTTATTCTGATGGATCTGCCTTTATATGTAAGTTAGCCCTTTTCTTTTGCAGCTGTTAAGTATTTTTCT
This sequence comes from Sigmodon hispidus, assembly GCA_004025045.1. Lineage (NCBI taxonomy): Eukaryota > Metazoa > Chordata > Mammalia > Rodentia > Cricetidae > Sigmodon > Sigmodon hispidus. The sequence continues at coordinate 2,028 of PVIH01010493.1, read as the reverse complement.
TTGTTCTGTATGTTTTGTGGCTTGATTATAATGTGACATTCTGACTTTTTGGGGGGGTCATTTCTATTTGGTGTTCTGTAAGCTTCTTTTATCTTTTTTTTTTTTTTACTCTCAAGTAATTTAATAATATGTGAAGAGTTTGAACATAATTCAACTTTTATCTAATAAATCCATTATTATAGGAAATAATAATAAATGTTGAAAAATCTTTTTTTTGGTCTACTTTCACCCAATTAGCATTTTTTTCTTCTTCTTTATTTTGTATTTACAAAAAATCAGTCAACAGAATTTTTAAAAAAAAAATGCCGAAGAGTTAACAATAACTATACAGAGGATAATAATCATAAGCATGGCATATCAAGGGTGGAAATGCAAATAAGATTAATACACATATATTTTCTTTGTGTTCAGCTTTCCCTCTGAATTTTTTTTTCCATCCCTGTATATCCCTATTGAAGGTCCCCTCCCCCTCCCACCACATCTGATCATTTTTCTTCTCTGCAACTCGCCATCCCCTCCCTTGGCAGGGAGCTGTCAGTCCTATGGTCACACTGGCCCAACAATGCTTGGATCAGTCTTCACTCCCAGCCAAATCCAGTTTTGTCCCTCCTCCCTCAAGAGTGAGTCAATGTTCCTATAGTTGGACTGGGGTTTGAAGGGTCAGTCCAGGGTGTTTCCGATCCCAAGCTGTTCAGTGGTTGCGGTCTGCCGCTTGGGCATGTTTGGCTTTTTTTTTTTTTTTTTTCTTGTTTGTTTGTTTAGAGACCACTAGTGAGTGAGTACATCCCCTGCCCATCTCTCTGAGTCTGTGAGACTTCGCTCAGGAGGATATTCTCCAAATCCATCTATTTGCCTGCAAATTTTAGGATATCATTTTTTCTTACTGCTGCGTAGTATTCCATTGTGTAGATGTACCACAGTTTGTTAATCCATTCTTCAGTTGAGGGACATCTAGGTTGTTTCCAGGTTCTTGCTACTATAAATAATGCTGCTATGAACATAGTTGAGCTAATACCTTTGGGGTGTGAATGTGCCTCTTTAGGGTATACACCCAGAAGTGGTATTGCTGGGTCCTTGGGGAGATTGATTCTCAATTTTCTGAGAAACCTCCATATTGTATTCCAAAGTGGTTGAACAAGCTTACAATACCACCAACAATGGAGGAGTGTTCTCTTTGCTCCGCATCATCTCCAGCATAGGCTGTCATCTGTACCTTTTATCTTAGCCAATCTAACAGCTGTTAGGTGGTATCTCAAAGTTGTTATGATTTGCATTTCTCTGATGGCTAAAGATGAAGAGCACTTTTTCAGGTGCCTTTCAGCCACTCGTAGTTCCTCTGCTGAGAATTCCCTTTTTAGATCTGAACCCCATTTTTTGATAGGGTTATTCAAGGTTTTGTGATCTAAATTCTTGAGCTCTTTATATACCCTAGAGATCAGTCCTCTGTCATTTGTAGGGTTGGTGAAAATCTTTTCCCATTCTGTAGGCTGGTGTTTTGTCCTATTGACAGTGTCCTTGGCTTTGCAGAAGCTTCCCAGCTTCAGGACATCCCACTTATTGATTGTTGGTCTTAGTGCCTGTGCAACTGGTGTTATATTAGGGAAGTGGTGGCCTGTGCCAATTTGTAGAAGTGTATTTCCCACTTTCTCTTCTAACAAGTTCAAAGTTGTTGGGGTTAAGTTGAGGTCTTTGATCCACTTTGATTTGAGTTTTGTGCAGGGTGACAGGCTCAGATCTATTTGCATTTTTCTACACACTTCCTTCCAGTTATACCAACACCATTTGTTAAATATACTATCTATTTTCCATTGAATGTTTTGGGCCTTTTTTCAAAAATCAGGTGTTCATAGGTTTTTGGGTTAATGTCTGGATCCTCAATTCTATTCCATTGGTCCACAAGTCTGTTTTTATGCCAGTACCAGGCTGTTTTTATTACTGTAGCTCTATAGTATAGCTTGAAGTCAGGGATGGTGATACCTCCTGAGATTCTTTTGTTGAGTAAAATTATTTTGGCAATCCTGGCTTTCC
>PVIH01010492.1:0-75001 GCA_004025045.1 Sigmodon hispidus | reverse complement strand
ACTGACCCTTCAAACCCCAGTCCATCTATAGGAACACCTGACTCACTCTTGAGGGAGGGGGGACAAAACTGGATTTGGCCGGGAGTGAAGACTGATCCAAGCATTATTGGGCCAGTGTGACCATAGGACTGTCTGCTCCCTGCCAAGGGAGGGGATGGGGAGTTGCAGAGAAGAAAAATGATCAGATGTGGTGGGAGGGTGAAGAGACCTTGAATAAGGATATACAGGGATGGAAAAAAAAATTCAGAGGGAAAGCTGAACACAAAGAAAATATATGTGTAGTAATCTTATTTGCATTTCCACCCTTGATAAGCCATGCTTATGATTATTATCCTCTGTATAGTTATTGTTAACTCTTCGACATTTTTAAATTCTTTTTACTGTTTTTTTTTGATAAATACAAAATAAAGAAGGAAAAAAAAGAGATATCTATGGTAAAAGACAATGGAGGACAATGGTATTGAAAATAGGCTGTGAGAAAATTGAAAATCAATCTCCCAAAGGACCCAGCAATACTACTTCTGGGTGTATACTCTAAAGATGCACAGTCACACTCCAAAGGCATTAGCTCAACTATGTTCATAGCAGTGTTATTTGTAATAGCAAGAACCTGGAAACAACTTAGATGCCCCTCTACTGAAGAATGGATTAACAAACTGTGATACATCTACACAATGGAGTACTACTCAGCAGTAAGAAAAAATGATATCCTAAAATTTGCAGGCAAATGGATGGATTTGGAGAATATTTTCTTGAGCGAGGCATCACAAACTCAGAAAGATAAACAGGGGATGTACTCACTCATTAGTGGACTCTAAACAAACAAACAAACAAGAAAAAAGCAAAGCATGTCTAAGCTGCAAACCACAACCACTGAACAGCTTGGGATCAGAAACATCCTGGACTTACTCCTTGGATCCCACTTCCCCTAGAGGAACACCTGACTCACTCTTGAGTGAGGAGAGAGAAAACTGGATCTGCCAGGAGTGGAGACTGAACTAAGCAATATTGGGACAGTGGGACCATGGGACTGCCTGCTCCCTGCCCAGGGAGGGGATGGGGATTTGTGGAGAAGAAAGAATGACCTGATGTGGCGGAGGGGGAAGGGACCTTGAATAAGGATATACAAGGTTAGAAAGTGTGACTTCTTTGTTCATAATAATAATAATAATAATTTAAAAAAACACCAAAAAAATAGGCTGTGAAACACTAAAAGCAGAATGAACATTAAAGAAAATGTTCTTAGGAATGCTTTCTTTTATTTTTTTTATTTAAAAATGTAACATTCGGTACATGCTTATATCTAAAAATGCTACAAAGAAAACCAGAATCAAAAATGAATCTGTTTGGCATAGAATTCTACAATAAGCAAATATGCCTATTCTTTAGAAAGATTCAATTATTTCAAATGTAGAGATTGAGTAACAAGTGTTATATGAGAATTGACTGTACTGATGGAATATTTTGTGGTTTGTTATTCTTTTGGCAAAACAGTAAATAACATAGCTAAAGCCCCCATTCCGTCTGTGTAGCTTACATTTCTGTTTATGAGCAAACCAGACAAAGCTTTTGCATGAATAATGGAAAAAACAGAAAAACCACAGAAATCCTTGGTTAAACAGAAACAAATAAAATAAAAGTGAACTAATTAATCAAAATGAAAGTTAAATTAAACAGAGATAATTACAAGGTAAAGCAGTTGTACACTATTGAATGTGCTTTGGTCCGAGGGCCTCACACTCTAATTTACTTTGTTTCACTCACAACAGCTAGGATAGAAATTGAGCACAGAAAGGTTTAAAGACAGACCACAGTCCCTTAAAATGAGCTGTGGAGGAAAACAACCCATTCAAGACCAGAAGGACAACAAATGATAGAGTTACAATGCAAGTGCTGGTTATTGTCTCTCTAAAGTCTATGGTTTTAATGCACTTTACATGGATTTGTTTGCTTTTTATCTCTAAGTGAAAATAAAATATAAAATCTTAACTTTAGTAGATACCTTTATGCAGAAATAAACAGGAATCCTGTACAGTTTGAAGCAAATTAAATTCAACAAATAAAAAACCTTACTATAAAAATTTTAGCTCATTTTTTTTATAAGTTTTTCATTTGAAAAACAATTTAGAATTTGGGAGTTGTCTCTGCTGCAGATTCCAAGAACCCATGTAACAGCCAGATATAATTTTGTTACTTCTCTAGTCCTAGCATATCCCTGCTCTGGTAGTAAGACAGAAGGCCACGGCAAGAGAACTGTCAGAAGCCAAGGATCAGCAGCTCTTCATTAAGCAGTTATGAACAAGAAAAGCCTGTTTCTTTTTTTCTTTCATATATTGCTTTTTATTATTATTATTATTATTATTATTATTATTATTAACAAAGAAGTCACATTTTCTATCCTTGTATATCCTTATTCAAGTTCCCTTCCCCCTCCACCACATCAGGTCATTCTTTCTTCTCCACAACTCCCCATCCCCTCCCTGGGCAGGCAGCAGGCAGTCCCATGGTCCCACTGACCCAATAATGTTTAGTTCAGTCTCCACTCCTGGCAGATCCAGTTTTCTACCCCCTCCCTCAAGAGTGAGTCAGATGTTCCTCTAGAGGGAGTGGGATCTAAGAAGTCAGTGCAGGGTGTTTCTGATCCCAAGGTGTTCACTGGTTGTGGTAAGAAAAACTTGTTTCAAACAGTGTGAGAAGCAAAGATTGCTACCAAAGACAGTGCTCTGGTCCTCATAAAAGCACTGTGGCATGTGTCTTTCTTCTTTCTCACACATAAACACAGACATCTTACACACACACGCCCACACACTCATATGCAGACACATATGTACATATGCACATATATGCACACATACAAATTAATAAAGAAAAAAATAATTTTACAAATATCATTCCAGGAGAACTGAAATGTCAATAAATCTGACTTGTTACTTAGAAAAAGAAGAGGCAAACTTTTCAGCCTGATAAAGATAAAAGACAACAACAAAAAGTGATAAACCAATCTCACTAAGAATCATTGAAAAATGCTAATGCACATAGTAAATTCTAATGCTATATTTGAAAACAAAATTTGTTACATTACAACCACAGCAAGTATTATGTGGAACTATAAAATATTATTATCATGGAAGGCTAGTGTATCATTAAAATGTCTGTTTGTGGCATTTTAAGAGTTTATGTATAGATAAACAAAATACGTAATTATCTTAAAAGAGAGACTATTTCTTAACCTTTCTTGGATTTAAAAAGTATAATCTCTTTAATCTATGATTAAAATGGTTTTTTTCTTTGCATAACAAAGAGCGAATGTAGAAATGAAATGCTAAGCACTTTCAACGTACAAAATTCTCAAAATATTATTCACTTATTGTGGATTAAGATTCTATCATTCTCATGATAGTCTTTTTTATTTAAAAAGTTTATTTTCTTATCCTCCACTGCTCCCCATCTCTCTCTTCCTAGACATCCTCTCTGTTTCCTTCCCACCCATCGATTCCTCAGGGAGGTCAAGGAATCCCAAGTGGAGTCAGCTCAGTCTAGCATATTTAGTTGAGGTAGGTCTGAATCCATTTCCCCAGTATCAAGGTTGAGTTAGGTATTCTGTAGGATGTGGGCTCTGAGAAGCCAGTTCATACACCAGCAATAAACTATGGTTCTACTACTAGAGGCTCCACAAACTGCCCACATTATTTGACAGTTGTCTATTTTTGGAAGGTTTAGCTCCTTTCACTGAAGGTTCCTCAGTAGTTATTTCTGATTCAGTGAGCTCCCAATAGCTTGTGTCAGTAATCTCTGTAGGTGATTCTGAGTTTATTGTTCATATATTCTTTTCTGTCTTTCTTCAGCTGGATTGGAAGCTCAACCTGGTGCCTAGCTATGAATCTCTGCTTCTGCCTTCATCTGTTACTCCTCTTCCTTGCCCCTCCAAATGATCCCAATTGACTCAAGAAATTTTTATTCATTGACTGTCTCTCTTATGTTCCTCCTGTTACTTAGCTTCCCAGGGTTTGTAAATGTAGCTTGATTATTTTTGATTTATGTCTAAAGTTTATTTATGAGTAAGCACATAACCATATCTATATTTCTGGGTTTGTGTTACCTCACTCAAGATAATATGGTGTATCATATTTCCTGGACTTTTAAGGACTTTTTGGTTTTAGTGTTTTCTTTGATTGATGTTGCTGTTTCACTCCATACCAGAGATAGTTACTTCCATCTCTTGTATTCTGTTGGTTATACTTGCATGTGTAGTTCTGGATTATTTTTCCAAATGTTTGATTTCCAGAATTCCCTTGGTTTGTGTATTTGCTTGCTTTTATTTTAGTTTTTATGTCTTGCACTGTTTCAATCACTTGTTTGTTTTTTTCTTTGTTCTCTAGACTTATTTAAAGAAATTTATTGTTTTCTTCCAATTTTTGCTTGTATTTTTCTCCATTTCCTTAAAAGAGTTTTTCATTTCTTATTAATTTTTCTATTTGAAGGCTTCTATTAGCTTTAAAAAGCTTTTTCTAAGGTCATTTTTCAGTGCTTCTTTTATTGGAATGTTCAGGTCTTTGTATTGTTAAACCACTAAGGCCTAGTGGTGCAACATTTAATTATGTTATTAAATAAGGTTTTACATTGGTATTTGTCCAACTCTTCTGCTGATCAGTGCAAGTTGTTTGTTTTTCACCTAGCAGGGCGTCTTGCTTGATTTTCTGTGGTTGGGGCTGAAATGGATTCGAGGGAATGTTTTATGTCTTGTTGCCCAGACCTGAGCAATGTTCTAGCTGGCCTGGTTGACTGGCTGGGAAGAGGATAACTCACCTCTTTTTTGGTGTTCTCCAGAGGTTCTGTATGAATTGGTCAGGTTTTAATACCTAATTTCAACCAACTCAGAGACTGCCTGGTTTTATAGCTCATAATTAGATGGTTTATACTCAGTTGGTCAAGGCTAGAGTGTATTTTTTGACTCTGTTCCAAAGCCAAAGTGTGTTTCTTTTAGACACCTTATGGCATGAATTTCAGCATCAGAAGGTATATATTGTTTGTTTGTTTCACACTATACATAGGGCTTCATAGATTCATGTATTTTTTGTTATGAGTATGCTGGATCAATTAAATTAACATTTTAATGCTTGAGAGATTGTTGACATGATTGATTTTTTTTCAAAAAATACTGTTGACTAAAGGTCATAACAAAGACATTATAATAAATAGCACTTTTCTGGTACTCAAAGACTATTGTAATATAAAAGGACTCTAACATATTGATTGAAGACAAAAAGTTCCACTTCTGCACAAAGTGTTGTATTATTATAAGACTCTATCATTATTTCCATTAAGGTATTATTCTATTCTAGTCATAGTGGCATGGAAATGGATGGATTTGAAGAATATCCTTCTGAGCAAGGTGTCACAAACTCAGAAAGAGAAGCAGGGGATTTACTCACTCATTAGTAGATTTAAAAAAAAGATGTCAAGGCTAGAACATAACTAAATGACACAGTGTTTCACTTTTACTGAAATGGACTCTGGCAGGGGTCTGGGGGAGGAAGGACTTATTTTTCTTTAAATGATTGGATACAGGGAGTTCAGTTATCCTCTAGTAAGTAAATGAGCAGCATGAATGGGCTTTTTTTGTAAATGGGGAGCTCATAAGAGTGGGTATGAAACTGAGAGGACTGATAACTAAGTTTGATGGGGTACATGATGTAAAATCATCAAATAATAAATAAAAATATATAAAATAATAAATACACTATAGTAGGAAAAAACTGCTGTTTTTAACAAAGTTCACTGTTTTCTACAGAGATGGTATTCTGACAAACCATTAAAATAAAGAGTAAAAAATTCCAGGGAGCTAAAGTAAAGAAATTTGGTTTCTTATTTTAATTTTTCTGAAAAAAGCTACAAGTTATAAACAAAAAATGAGATTTTACAGTGACTAAGTTTATTGGCATAGAACTGTAACATCATGTTATAATCCCAAAATTTTGTAGCAAACTAGTATATTTAACAATAGGAAAATGGATGTACAATTGTGTGACATGATGAACTCATCATCAAGCTGCCATGAGTGAGAAGACACCAATAGTCCTACATTGCAGTGACACCAAGGCCCTCAATGATCAGCATGTAAATGTACTCCTACAGGTGTGATAACAGCACTTACATCTTGGATATGACTAATAGCTGCCTAACTGTACTTAAGACCTGTTCAGAAGAAAGAAATTAATGCCTGGTACTATAAATCTAGCCATCTACCAAAGGTTGGTGTGTTCATGGACTCTAAAAAAAGTTACTACTGCTGATTTTGAAAGCCAATATAATTTCTAATTGCATCCTATTTACTTACAGCCACAGATAAGCTTCTCAGTGCAGAAGATAGATAGCGCTACAGAAATTCACAACTGTTCAAAAGTCAGAGAATAACTGACCATGTAATGCTCAGCTCCAATAAACAATTCTGCAACACTACTATACTATTTTAGAAGAGGGATGGAAAGACTATAAAAATCAGAGAACTGGATCATCTACTGTGAGATGTTGTCCTGTCTATATAGGGAAGCTACATTCATAAACTCTCAATAATATGGTTGTCTAAACAGGTTTGAATAATGATACTACAGGTGATATGTCAAGAATGATGGAGAAAAATCTCACTGATCTCAACCCTTAGATGAAGATATCTAGGCAATTAATAATTCCTGAGAAAGGGAAAATCAGTGTTCTCACAGATAAGCTCCCAAATTGGTTATCTAAATCTGAGTAGACAGCCCTGAAAAAAGTAAAAGAACAAAATTAAATGGATATTACATATTAAAATTCATTAAACCTATTAAATATATTAGATTATGTTTATATCTAATATATTAAATATGTAATATTTAATATTTAATATTTAATATTAATATGTAATATTAAATATATTAGATATAAACAAGCTATGAATTTCAGATAGAGTAGGAGAGGCAGGAGAGTTTAGGGAGGTAAAAGAGACAGGGAATTGGAAATATAATATTCATATATAAAATTATAAAAGTGAATATAGTACTCTTACATATGAATCCTGGTAAAAACTTAGGAATTAATTATGTGAAGTAGATTGTTTTTGAATTCTTTACACAACATTATTGTGTGTATATGTTAGATATTTAATAAACTTTGGGATTTCAGAGAGACCACACAATCAAATCCTAGGCAGACAGCTAAGGAAATTCTTGGTTCTTGAATACAAGGATAAACAGCTGAGTCAATCACACATACCTTTAATCTCAGCACAGGGAAAGATGGCAGTTGTACCAATATTCTTATCTCATAACTCCAGAGACAGAACTTCTGTTTTTGTGAGTTCAAGGCTACATGCCTTTACTCCTAACCTGGATGGGATAGGGTATATAAGGGCTCATAGAAACGAGACAGAGAGAGAAGCAATTGCCAGAAGCGACCAGGAGTGAGGCTGAGGAAGTTGAAAGATTGTTGGGTGAGAATTAACTGTGGTGCTTCCTCTCTCTGATATTTTAGCTTTTCCCCCATATTTGGCTCAAAGTCTCATTTATACCACCCAAAATTGTGCTACTACATTTGGTGTTCAACATTGGAGAACAAATTTCTCCCTGTCCCCAAAAAAGCCACCTACTGGCCAGAACAACATGTGACCAGAAGAGTAATTATTGGCTGGTTAAGCTGTTGAGTTAGCTTCCAGCTTTAGGTAGACCCAGCCACACATATTTTTGTTTCACTTTTATCTGGGTAAGTTTTTTTCAGATAGTGGCCTCCTTCTCCTGGTGGATTGCAAGTTGTTTTTCTTTCTGAACCCCTCCTTGGCTTGCTATCATACTAGGTATCTGCCTCATTTCACAACTATTTTTATTGTCACTGACAACTGGACAGTAGTGAGTACAACAGATTTTTTTTAAAAAGGGAGGGAATTTGTTTAAGATAATGCAGGGTGCTTGGTCTTTCTGCAATCTTTCTCTAGATGATTTGATATTAGAATCAGTAAAGGAAAAAATAAATAAAGTAGAAGGGGCTATCTTCATAATGTTTATTATGAATATTTTTTGTTTGACTTTTGTTTTATTATTGAAGAAGTGAATTAATGTGAATGCTAAAAAACAAGTCTTTTAAAAGTCTATTATAAAGGAACTCAGATATTCAAACACAAACAGTGGAGTATAAAGAACAGACCATGTAAAGCTAGGTCTGTTTAAAGCTGGGTCATTTAAAGTTATAGAAAAACAGCCTAAGGTTATCAGACAGCCAACACTAATATACCCAGTAATCAATAAAAAAACCAAAAGAGAATAGAGATATTAGAGAGGTTAATTGGGCTCCGGTACATATGCTAGAACAAAAAAGGGTTAAATATGCAATTGTGGCATCTGGGATGCATTCACCATTTGTAAAACAAATGCTGAATTTATGGTCTTCTTGCAACCCTATCACCCCTAAGGACTGACTACATATGGTTACTGCTGTTTTGAAACCAGGGCCACTTTTGCAGTAGAAAAAAAATGTTAGAAGAAGAAGGCTAAAATAATAGAACAAAGAAGCAGAGCCAGGGACATAGAAGTCTCCCAAGACCAACTTCTGATATATATAAGAAGAATATTCTGATATTGAAAGGCAATCCCTATGCAATGAACATACTCTTGATTTATGCTTCATGGCAGCACTAAATGCTTGAGATCAGATAGAAGAAGTAGCAAAATCCCCAAATCAATCACAAAAGTAGATCAAAGCCCAAAGGAGACTTCTACAGATGTTTTACAGAGATTATCTACAGCAATAAATAGGATAGTACTGGATTCAGAAGCACAGTGAATAATAATCAAATCCCTGGTCTTTGAGAATGCTAATACATAGTGCAAAAAAAAAAATAAGGTTTTTAAAAGCAAGGTCAGGACCCTTAGAGGATTGGATTTGTGAAACAATTAATGCAGATTCTTATGAAAGTGATGATAATTGGGTAAGAGAGGTCATTTCTAGAGGTATAAGAAAAAGGCAAAATGTTAAATGTTATAATTGTGGAAGGCAAGGTAAAATACAAAGAAATTGTAATCAAGGTGGTCTCAGAAACAATACTCTTGTTAGGACTAAGCCCAAGAGAACACCCCTCCCTCCTGGTTTATGCAGGACATGTGGAAATGATAGACACAGGACTAAAGAATGTTGATCAACAAAGGACAAACAAGGTAACATTTTGCCTTCAGGTAACACCCCTAAGGAGAACTTGAAAGCCTCTAAAGCCTCCATATGAAATCCAGTTAAGGCTTTTCCTGTAATTTCAGAAGAAATTCTGTCCCACAGTGATGAAAAAGCATAATGACTATTATAAAAAAAAACAAACAAACCAAAAAACCTGTTGCTCTTGATAATAGAAAATGTATCAATGTGAGAATAAATGAGGAGAAACAACAAATCAAAACTAATAAAGATTAGAAAGGAAACTTCCCCAAAATTAGGTGTGGGGAAGGGTTTCGCTTTTGTTTCAACAGGCAAAGAAACATTATGGGTACCATCAAAATTAATAAAGACTTGATTTGAACCAGAGAAACTTCATAAAAACAAGAATTGATGGCTCATGTACCGATACTACAATTCTTTAAGTTGTAACAAAAAACAGAGGGTTGGGGCAGGTTTTTGTTTTTGTCTTTACAGAAAACTAGAAATAACCATCTTTAAAAAGTTAAAAGAACTTGGACATCTAGACATCTATAACAGAAGGGAGGCTATCCAGAAAAATTCAGAAGCAAAAGAATATCACATCTACTGGTACCAATATTCTCTATGTAGTAAAATCTTTCCTCTTAACCTCTATCTTTACAAGATAAGTTGAAGTCCCAGTTTATTATAAATTAAGGCTGGCTTTGGAGTTGGAGTGTGGCTGTCTCCTTCTTTAAACCCAAGCATACTTGTTAAAAGGAAAATGAGCCACCTGATATGGGACAGAAGAATTACTAAAAAAAAGGGACAGTTCCATTTTTACTAATCCTATTCTGAATAGAAATGTATGCATTTAACTTTCTGTATTTTGTGTTGGGTTTTAGTCTCTTATCAGATTTCTGCAGTGATCATGACAATGCCTAATTGTGAACTGGAATTATCCAAAAGAAAGTTGGGACCCAACAATGAGGATATCACATGGACTATGACAAAGCCACCAGGTTTACAAACACCAATCAAAGATCAGATTTGGACTACACACTGCTCAGGACATTTTTGTAGTGACTAGCTGAGATGAACCAGCTTCACAGACTACTCTAGCCAGGTCCTGTTATGCTGAGACTGGATAACAAATGATACAGCTACATGTTTCAGGACTTGACAACCAATATCACTTTTCAGGATCCTCTAAAGATGCCTTTGCCCCCGAGATATCAGAAAGTAATTTTAAGAACACGATGCCCGCATTTCCAAGAGGTAGCATGGGTAGTTTTAGGTCTTTTAATGGGTTATGTGAAAGACCAATATTAAGCCTAAAAACAAAAAGCCACCAGGAAATCCAGGGTCTGGCCTAAACACATATCTTAATGGAACATCAGGCCCTGACCACGGAATGTTCCAAGACCCCCCTACCCCCCCCCACCTTTTTTTATAGCCAAAAAGGAAAAAAAAATCACAGGGCTGAATTTCTGTCTTCTCCGGTCTTATAGTCCTTTTTCTGCCCAGCTGTATTACTTCTTGTCTTAACTTTCCTAGTGCTGGAATTAAAGGTGTGTGCCACAACTGCCTGGCTCTGTTTCTTTTTTAGACTGGATTAATCTTCTGTAGTCCAGGCTGGTTTTGATCTAAGAGATCCAGAGAAATCTCTACTTCTCAGGTGCTAAGATTAAAGGTGTGTGTCACCATTGCCTACTCTCTATGGCTAAATCTGGCTGGCTCTGTCTCTCTGATATTTACCAAGCATTACTTCTTATAGAATACATAATATATCACCAGAACTCAGCTTTTCTTGAGACATTTCTACATATGCTTTATTTCTTTCTCTATAATATTATGAGCCATTTGAATTTTGTTTTATTCTTACCATTTTACTTTATTCTGATAACCATATTTAGAAAAAAATGTAATTATTTCCTACTCAGTATGTGGCTGTACTTATTACAAAAGTAATCTACACATCTATATTAAAATACATATTAGCAAGCTTCTAGAGTCAAAGCAAAGCATTTTTATTGTAATGAGCTGCACAGATGAGATATTTATTGTAAGAAAGATATTTTTGTAGCTTAATACCAGAGACTATAATAATGAATTCAAAATAACAATATATTGAATGTGAGAATCACTTCCTTGATTTTTCACCTTTATGGCAAAATATAATTTTATTAGTTTTTTCTCTTATGATCAGAGTATCATCTCTAAGAGAAGACTCAACAGAGTGACACATGGAAGTACGGCTAGGTAAATTCAGTTTTTAAGATTTTAAGTTACTGTGGCTACAGCAGCTAGAAGTAAATAGGTTATAATGTAATTATGAGGTTATGAGGTGGGGCAGGAATAAAATCATGTAGAAGTATTTGAAAATTGTATCATGAAGTTTGATGTTTATTCTAATCACAGTAAGAAGACATTGTGATGTGGGATGTGTGTATGTGTGTTTGTGTGTAATTGCTGTGATATGAATGTAGACTCTTGCAGGTGTATTATATACACGTGCATGTAACGGCCAGAAGCCAATCTTGGGTGTGACTTCTCACGAGCTTTACTAGTTAGATTTTTCCCAAATTAATATAAGCTAGAGTCTTTTTACATGAGGGAATTTTATCTAAAAAAAAAAAAATGGCTTCGTAAGATTTGCCTGTAGGTAAATCTGTAGGATGTTTTCTTTATTAATAGTTGATGTGGAAGGGCCTTTGTGGGTGACACCATTTGTTGCAGGTGATCAATAAACATTGAAGTGTAAGTGAGTAAGAAATGCTTCTCCATGCCCTCTGAATCAGTTCTTGCCTTCAGGTTCTGGTGTAACTTTCTATTATGGTAGACTATGGTATAGATTTGCAATAAAAAACCCTTTTTTCCTAAGGTACTTTCAGTCATGCTGTTATATCATAGCAACTGAATCTTTAAGTTAGCCAAGAGTCATCCTCCTTGATTTTGAGACACGGTTTTGGTTAACTAAAGAAGCACTGAGTGAACATGTAAAGATAAATAAGCATTGAGTATATATATGGAGGTATCTGAGATGGCTGCCATCACAATTCTTATGTGTGATTTGGGTCATTTCCCTCACTATCTAAACACTTTATAGGGAATTTTGTGCTTCTGAATAATCTCCACAATCATGCTCAAAAGGTCTTAATTTTATTTCTAACAGTGACACTAAGGTAAAATAGTCTCTTTCAAAGCCATGACCAGAGTGACTTCACACTTCCAAGTTGAAAATCAAAGCAACAGGGGACATTTTTATTTTGATGTCCAGAAGATTGATAACATTGATAAATATCCACTCAGTGGTAGCAGCTATAAATGATGGAGATGGGATTCACTCTATAACAACTGTATATTCCAAAACAATGCCAAATAACTGAAAAAAATGTAAAGTTAAACAGATTGATTTATGAACTGTCGTAATCATACATTTTCTCCATGAATACAGATGGGAAATATAGTACTGAGACAGTAGCCTAAACCGAAGTAACAGGGTATTGTGGTGGTATGTTTTATACTTAAAACCTAGAATATCAAGAAATCAACTCATAGTCAAAACTAGGCAGAGGTAGCTCTGGGAGGCTTCAATGACACACATCTTTATTCCCATCACCATGGGGGGGGGCAGGAGTGGTGACTTATGCCTTTAAACCCATAATTCAACAGACAGAGATTTTTCTGTGTTTCTGTGAATGAAAGCCTGCCTACCAAAAAGAATAGCTCATGCCTTTAATCTTAAACTGTGTGGCATACAGCTGAGTGAGAAGGCCATTTAAAGCAGGCTCAGAAAAACAGCAGCAATCTCCAGGGTGAACTGTGTCATCAGAAACGGACTGAAACCTTTGAAGCTCAGACTCTTGTCAAGAGTGGAATCAACAGTAAGCAGATTCCAGCTCCTGCGACACCCATCTGGAGAATCCTTCTCCAGGGGCCAGGGTCACACTCAAAGTTCTAATCTCAGACTCTTTCTAGCAGGCAAGCCTCAACCTTTAGCTGGGAGGGACCTTCAATAGCGACCTCAAAAGAAAGGAACTCCCACAGCCAGGCCCTGCCCTCAGGGCAAGCTGTGGCATCATAGACAGTCAGGCACCTTAGAAATACAGAACTGTGTCCAGAATAGAGTCAGAGATTGAGTAGACCCTGTGCCCAGAGCAGACAGGAAACACAAAGCCCTCTAACCACAGAGAAATGTAAATTAAAACAACTTTGAGAATGTTACCTTACACCTGTCAAATTGGCTAAGATAAAAGACACAGATTACAGCCTATGCTGGAGAGGTTGTGGAGCAAGGGGAACACTTCTCCATTGTTGGTGGTAGTGTAAACTTGTTCAGCCACTCTGGAATGCAGTATGGCGGTTTCTCAGAGAACTGGGAATCAATCTCTCCAAGAATCCAGCAATATCACTACTGAGCATATACCATAAAGATTCATATTTACACTCCAAAGGCATTAGCTCAACTATTTTCATAGCAGCATTATTCTTAATAGCAAGAACCTGGAAACAACCTAGATGCCCCTCAACTGAAAAATGGATTAGCAAACTGTGGTACATCTACACAATGGAGTACTACTCAGCAGTAAGAAAGAAATGATATCCTAAAATTTGCAGGCAAATGGATGGATTTGGAGAATATCCTCCTGAGCGAGGTATCTCAAACCCAGAAAGATAAGCAGGAGATGTACTCAGTCATTAGTGGACTCTCAACAAAAAAGCAAAAAGTAAAGCATGCGCAAGCTGCAAACCACAGCCACTGAACAGCTTGGGATCTGGAACACCTTGGACTGATACCTTGGATCCCACTTCCTCTAGAGGAACACCTGACTCAGTCTCGATTTTGGGGGGAGAAAACTGGATCTGTTAGGAGTGGAGGCTGAACTGAGCAATAATGGGACCTTAGGAACTCCTGCCCTTACGGGGGAAGAGATGGGGAGATGTGGAGAAGAGTTACCTGAGGGGGTTGGAGGGGAAAGGGACCTTGAATAAGGATATACACAAATAGAAAATGTGACTTTATTCATAATAAAGAAGAAAAATTTTGACACAAAAAGGTATATGTGGTAATGTTTCATATTTAATAATTAATAAAACCTAGAATATTAAGAGATCAACCTACAGTCAAAACTAGGCAGAGGGAAGTCCAGGCATTTCAGAGATAACAGAGCAGTGGTAACTAATATAGCTCCAAGAGTTCTTGATCTCTGTGAGTAGAAGGCCAAACAGCTGGGCTTCAAAGGCATACACCTTTCAACCTATCAAAAGGAAAGCCAGGAGTGGTGATTTGCACCTTTAATCCCATAACTTCAGAGACAGAGATCTTTCTGTGTTTCTGTGAGTTCAAGGCTGATTACCAAGTAGAGTAGCTCATGACTTTAATTTTAACCTAGATAAGATAAAGCAGGGCGAGTTGGATATTTAAGGCAAGCTTAAGAAAACAGCAGCAATTAGAAGTGGCCAGGAGTGAACCTGAGGAAGGTAGAAGATAAATGGGTGAGATTTGACTCTGGTGATTACTCTCTCTGATATTTCAGCCTTTCCATGATATCTGACTCTGAGATTCTTTTAATACAACCAGAATTCATACAACAGGGTATATTTCAGGTATTAACAAAAGGTATAATACATATGGAACAAATTTATAATTTGTGAAAAGTATGGATCAAAAAATTTGAATATATATTATACATTGTTTCATGATACATTGCATGTTGTATGGACTTTAACATATTTGTCTTATATAATGTATATTTTAAGAGACATCAGTATTAATCAGCTTTGTATCACTCTATCAAATACCTGAAGTAAATCAACTTATAAAGAAAATATCTCATTTTTGATTACAATATGGGAACTTTTTAGGCCCTAAACTTGGTCCTGGTGATTTGTGGCCTGTCAGAAGTGCATCAGAGAAGGGAGCATGTAATGGAGCAGTGACTCTCATTTATTGGTGAAAAGGAAAAAGTGAGTAAAGAGAACAGAGATCCACAGTCCCCTTCAAAGACATGACAACAATGATCTCAAAATTCTGACTATGTGACATTTTAAAGATGGTAGTCTTTCACTATCTCTCAATAGCCCTAAGCTTGGGAAATGTGTTTGTAACACATGGGCCTTTGAGGACAAGCCAAGTCCAGAGAAGAACATGTTCTATGACTTTACACCCTTCATTTTCAGTGGTTTCTTGTAATAGAACATGTCAAGCTTATTTTCTACACAAATATGTCATACTTAAAATTACCATCTTTCTCCAAAACCAGGATTTCATGCCTTTATGAAGTTTACTCAGGTTTTAAACTCAAATATCATTTCAACAAAAACTTTTTTTATTCGAACTAAAACAACTATTGCCTCGTGACCTTTCTATATCATTGACCTTCATTTATTCTATACCATTTCAGGATGTAAAATATAATTTCGTCTTAGTTTTCCTTCTCTTCTCTTACAAGATTCAAGGGTACAATGTATAAGTACACTTCCTGGATCTAGCACAAAGACTATAGATATAATTTGAAGCCGCCAATGAGTAACTTTTAATGAATAGAATGATAAAACCATCTCTAAAATAAATTTTAGGACGTTTTATTGGTACAGAAATGAGCCCAGCATTACTTGATGGCATCTAATTTGTATTTTCATGGCTTACCTGAATTCTAAATGGTTTTTTTGGGGGGGGACCTTTTTTAATTTATTTTTTTCAAAGAAGTCATACTTTCTATCCTTGTATATCCTTATTCAAGGTCTCTACCCCCTCCCACCACATCAGGTCATTCTTCTTCCACAACTCCCCATCCCCTCCATGGGCAGGCAGAAGACAGTCCTATGGTCCCACTGACCCAATATTGCTTAGTTCAGTCTCCATTCCTGGCAGATCCAGCTTTCTCCCCCTCCCTCAAGAGTGAGTCAGGCGTTCCTCTAAGGGGAGTGGGATCCAAGGAGTCAGTCCAGGGTGTTTCTGATCTCAAGCTGTTCAGTGGTTGTGGTTTTCAGCTTGGGCATGCTTTGTTTTTTTCTTGTTTGTTTGTTGGTTTAGAGACCAGTAATGAGTGAGTACATCTCCTGCTTATCTTTCTGAGTTTGTGATACCTCGCTCAGGAGGATATTCTCCAAGTCTATCCATTTGCCTCCAAATTTTAGGATATCATTTTTTCTTACTGCTGAGTAGTACTCCATTGTTTAGATGTACCATAGTTTGTTAATCCATTCTTCAGTTGAGGGACATCTAGGTTGTTTCCAGGTTCTTGCTATTACAAATAATGCTGCTATGAACATAGTTGAGCTAATACCTTTGGAGTATGACTGTGCATCTTTAGGGTATACACCCAGAAGTGGTATTGCTGGGTCCTTGGGGAGATTGATTCTCAGTTTTCTGAGAAACCTCCATACTGTGTTCCAAAGTGGCTGAACAAGCTTACACTCCCACCAACAATGGAGGAGTGTTTCCCTTGCTCTGCATCCTCTTCAGCATAGGCTGTCCTCTGTGTCTTTTATCTTAGCCAATCTAACAGGTATCAGGTGGTATCTCAAAGTTGTTTTGATTTGCATTTCTCTGATGGCTAAAGATGATGAACACTTTTTCAGGTGCCTTTCAGCCATTCATAATTCTTCTGGTGAGAATTCCCTTTTTAGATCTGAACCCCATTTTTTGATTGGGTTATTCAAGGTTTTGGGCTCTAGATTCTTGAGTTCTTTATATATCTTAAAGATCAGTCCTCTATCACTTGTAGGGTTGGTGAAAATCTTTTCCCATTCTGTAGGCTGTCGTTTTGTCCTATTCACAGTGTCCTGGGCTTTACAGAAACTTCTTAGCTTCAGGAGATCCCACTTATTGATTGTTGGTCTTAGTGTCTGTGCCATAGGTGTTACATTTAGGAATTGGTCACCTGTGCCAATTCGTAGAAGTGTATTTCCCAATTTCTTTCCTATCAAGTTTAAAGTGGCTGGGTTTATGTTGAGGTCTTTGATCCACTTGGATTTGAGTTTTGTGCAGGGTGACAGGCTAGTATCTATTTGCATTTTTCTACACACTTTCATCCATCTATGCCAACACCATTTGTTAAATATACTATCTTTTTTCCATTGAATATTTTGGGCCTCTTTGTCAAAGATCAGGTATTCATAGGTTTTTGGGTTAATGTCTGGATCTTCAGTTCTATTCCATTGATCCACAGGTCTGTTTTTATGCCAGTACCAGGCTGTTTTTATTACTGTAGCTCCATAGTATAACTTGAAGTCTGAGATGGTGATACCTCCTGAGGTTCTTTTGTTGAGTAAAATTGTTTTGGCAATCCTGGCTTTCCTGTTATTCCAAATGAAACTGAGTATTGTTCTTTCAAGGTCCAAAAAATATTGTGTTGGGATTTTGATGGGCAGTGCATTGAATCTGTAGTTTGCCTTTGGTAGAATTGCCATTTTTACTATGTTGATCCTACCAATCCAGGAACATGGGAGAGCTTTCCATTTTCTGATATCCTCTTCAATTTCTTTCTTTAGTTATTTAAAATTTTTGTCAAATAGGTCTGTTACTTCTTTGGTTATCGTTACTCCAAAGTATTTAATACTATTTGCAGCTATTATGGAGCGTAATGTTTCCCTTATTTCTTTTTCAGCTCTTCTATCTTTAGTGTATAGGAGGGCTACTGATTTCTTTGAGTTAATCTTGTATCCTGCTACATTGCTGAAGGTGTTTATCAGCCGTAGCAGTTCCTTGGAAGAATTTTGTGGGTCACTTATATATACAATCATATTGTCTGCAAATAGAGATAGCTTCACTTCTTCTTTTCCAGTTTGTATGCCCTTAATCTCTTTTTGTTCCCTTATTGCTTTAGCTAAAACTTCGAGAACTATATTGAATAGATAAGGGGAGAGAGGACATCCTTGTCTAGTTCCTGACTTTAGTGGGATTGTTTTGAGTTTTTCTCCATTAAGTTTGATACTGGCTGTCGGCTTCTTTTAAATCACCTTTATTATTCTGGATGGTTTTTATGACATAAATTTATTTGGAGTATTTAATTTTTCTAAAATCATATAGTATTATTGGTCTTTTTGTGACAATTGCTTTTGTTTAGGAAAGTTTGCCAATGATAACACATACAGACACAGAGCCATACATAGGGAGGGGGAGATTCTCTTTTATTGTTAAAGAAAAACAACAACAAAAACTTAAGCCTACCTTTCCAAAAAAGAAGAACATGAGTTAAAACATTCAAGTACTTTTTTTCGACTATACTTTTGGGTTTAAGAATGTGGAGGCTGATCTTAAGAGAATAAAGAGTACAGATTTTTACACTAGCAATAACATATTTTGAGGCACTAGAATACACATATATGCAGAAAGACTTCAATATCTTATAGGTAGACTACACTAAAGATCATTATTTTAGGACAATATAAAAACAAATTTAATCTAGTGAAAACAGGTTGACAATAAAAATAACAATTTCTAAAGAAAAATAAATTGATAAGTTTTTTTTCAACAATTCATATACACCCTAAGGAGCTCATGAATGTTAGCTCATTAGAGAACATAAAATTAAACTGTGATATCTATAAAAATAAAATATTTTAACCCGAAATATTTTAGATAATGTATAAAGATAATATTCTCATGTTTTTTCATTTATCTAGCCATGACTATACGAAATTTTTAGAAAAATAATTCACTGAATAGCAAAATGCTCTCAGTAGCAAGAAAATATGTTTTTCAGCAAAATGTAATGTTATATGGTAATAATAAGCACCAAAAATAACCACAGGGAAACATCTCATATTATTAATCTTTTAACGTCTTAATACTCTAATATCTTTGGAATGTGCTTGAGGAACAGCAAAATGTTCATGAGACTAACTATTGCAAATAGATGTGACATGATGCTTCATGACAGTATGTATCCTAGCAATAAATGCAATTTTTCTATGTATTTATTTATTTATTTATTTATTTATTTTTGTTGATCAATTTCATCTGGACATCCTTACTTTTCTTGAGCTTATTCTAGATCATGAGAAAAAAAACAGAAACGCATAGCAAATAAATGTGAACATATTTTCTATGAAAAGACAGTAACTAGTTTAGTGGAGAAGGGACATACACCTGAAAGTAGTCCTGGTAAATAGAGAAGGAATGATTCAGTTAGAAAAAAGCAGGTAGGAGAAAGATTAAAACACACAAGAAACAGCAAGGCTGCCAACATAACTCAAAGAAGTGATAGAATATGAAAGTAGGAGAGAAAAATGCCTTAAGAATGATTTAAAACATTGTTGGCAGAGTATATAGACTGCAATAAATAAAGATGACTGCTAGAAATCTATTTGAAAACAGTAGCAGTTTTGATATAGAGTATAGAAAATACACTTATGACAAGAATGTGCATGTTAAGGCAAGAAGAAATGAGCATTTAAAGTTGACCTATAGGTGGTAGGGTGATCTTATAACTTTTTTAATGCTGTGTCAAAGAAAGAAAGAATACTAATGTTTAATTTAATCAGCAGGGTAAACAAACACACTTTAATATATAAGATTGTCACAAATACTAATTCAGTATTTGATTAATGATGCCAGACATAATATGCAATAGCTGTTTAATTTTGCTGAATTATAATCATTTCAAATTTTCTTTTGCTTTCATTATTTTCTTAGGATAATAGACAGCAAAAGTTTTTTTACTTCTTTAGCTAAGTAGAAGCACCTTATACAATGGCATTTGTTCTCTCATGATCGATGCATTAGCAGGAAAACTGAGAACAGTTTGACAAGCACACAAAAAATCTTGTACATTGTGCTTAGATGTAGACATTTGATCATGTTCCAGACCATGATTCATGCTTTGGGGACAGAAATGAATTAAACCAGAGTAAAATAACCAGTGATATAATAAGTAGACAACATGTCTTGGTACATGTAACTGTGCTTCCCTTTTTCATTTATAATATAATAAACTTTAAACATTAAATTGTCAATATAGAAATTTTCAAGATGTTCACAAACTCTATTGTTCATAGAGGATTTTAATGGAGCTGATTTTTGCTTTTAATAAACTCAAGACTGATAAAATTGTGTGACCTCCAGGACAGTTTCCTTAAGCAACATTACTAAAAAAAGAAGAAATAGTCTTTCTGCTTTTGGACATGTCCAGAACTTGTGCTGAGTAGTGCATCATTTTGAAGGTTAAAAATTAGACCAAGGAAAGAAATAGCAATTATATACTTTAACACTCAAGCTGTTCTGTTTTCTTTAAGTGGGAGACAGGATTCCAAATTGTATTCTTCCAGAGTATTTTTGATATAGTTCCAGTAAGACTCCACATTTCATAGTTGGTTTTGCTTTGTTTAGTGCTATTTGAAAAATAGAGCCTATCCACCATCCACTAGAATGTCACCTACCTATAGGGCTACAGAATGAAATATTTACTGTATAGGACTTTGAACATGTTTTCTGATCTATGTTCTGTTCTATACTATAATTGATTCAGGTTCACACTTTTTTTCTGATATTATACTGTCATCAACCAGGGTACATCAGTTGTCTCTGGCCTTTACCCTAGTAGAAGACATGAATATTAGCTTAGAACTTCTAAATATAAGGAAGACAAAATATTGATATTAAACAAAGGATTGCTTAATATCAAATAACAGTTCTGTAATTATATACATATATAGTATGTTTGTTTGTGTGTGTATTCAAAGTAAAATAGGTCGTCAGTTTGAGAGTAAGTGTAGTAGGGATACGGGAGGGACTGTGGTCAGGAAATAAATGCTGTAATTATATTTTAATTAAAATTCAAAAATAATTCAAAATAAGCCAAATGGTATTGGTACATGTCCTTAATTCCAGTACTTGGGGGACAGAGATAGTCAGTCTCTGAGCTCTGGTCCATCTTGGTCTATAGAACGAGTTCTAGGACAGTCTGGGATAATCAGAGAAACTATCTGAAAAGAAAAAAAAACAAACAAAAGCAAAACCAAAAAAGTATAATTTAAATTGTAAGAGGCCAGCTGTATTAGTCAAGGTTTTCTCAAGGAACAAAACTGATAGAATCTACATCTATCTATCTATCTATCTATCTATCTATCTATCTATCTATCTATCTATCTACCAACAAAATGTAGTTTGCTAGAATGGTTTACAGGCTGTGGTCCAGCTAGTCCAACAATGGACTTTTTATTAACACAAAGTCCAAGAACACAATAGTTGTTTAGTCCATTAGGGTGGGTGTGTCATCTGGTCTTCAATGTATGCCGGAATCCCAAAGAATAATGAAGAAAAGAATTTGCTAGTGAGTGTGAGAACAACCAAGCAAAGAGAGAGATTCCCCCTTCTGTGTTTTTTACATAGGTTGTCACCAGAAGTTATAGCTTAGGACAAAGGGGAATCTTCTCACCTTAAAAGACTCAACTTAAAGATGAATCCTATTACTTCAAATATGTAAAATCACCAAATAATAAATAAAAATATAATAAATAAATAAATAATTAAATAATGATTTAGTTTAAAAAACTATTCAGTTATACCCAGCCCACTGGTTTATGCTTTAGTTAATTTCTGGAATACTCATGTTGACAACTAAAAATAGCCACCACACCTTTGCTTCTTTACAACTTAACACACAATTATATCTCCTAATATCATGCATAATTTCCAAATGAAAACAATGACCAGATTATAATTGCACCTAACATGATTAATCATAGTATTTATAACTTCAAAGACATTGTAATTACTATAGCAGGTGACAATGTTTCTTGAGGGACAGTTTTAGTATCTCTATCTTAAATGTGATAACCAATGATAGTCTAATAATTGACGCTACTTCACATGATTAACTGAAGGAAAACACAAATCTCTATACAAATGCATTATTAGCAACATGTGCCAAAAACATTTCAATCATACTTGTTTTGCAACTGTTCACATGGTCTATGCTGGTTTTTTTGTAACAACCTTTCTTTCCTACCTATTCTGTATTTTTTTTTGTCCTTGGCAGACACATTCCTGGATTTTTTTCTAAAACAATAAAGCAAAATTTTATTCTTGAAGGGTCTGTAACATTTGTCATCCTTTCTGGGTTAGGCTATTGTACTTCCTATTGGCTTTAATCATAGGATATGGTAGCACAAGAGACACTCAAAAGCACTAGTTCTCAATCTTTTTAAAGCTGTTATCCTATACAGTTCTTCATGTTGTGGTGAGACCCAACTACAATTATTATTATTTTTTTCATTCTTCTTTTTTTATTTTTGAATAATATCTCAATTTTTATCCATGTATCCCTTTGTTCAAACTCCCTTCCCCTTCCCACAGCCCCCAGTCAACCTCTCTTCTCCTCATCACTTTATCTCCTCCCCAGCAAGAGCAGGAGGTCCCAAGATCACAAGGTGGCTTGGTTCAGCATCCACTCCAGGCAAGTCTGCTTTTCTCATGCCAAAATAAAGAATATGTCAGGTGTTCCTTTGAAGGGAATGGACACCAAGGTGTCACTCCAAGGTGCATCAGATCCCAAGCCATTCAGTGTTTGTGGATTGCAGTTTCGGTGTGTTTGCTTTTTGTTAAAAATCCACTAATGACTGAGTATATCCCCTGGTTATATATCTTTGTTTGTTATACCTTGCTCTCAAGGATATTCTCCAAATCAATCCATTTGCCTGCAAATTTTAGGACTCATTTTTTTCTTACTGGTGAGTAGTACTCCACTGGGTAGATGTACCACAGTTTTTAATCTATTCTTCAGTAGAGGAGCACCTAGGTGGTTTCCAGGTTATTGCTATTATGAATAATGCTGTTATGAACATAGTTGAGCTAATGCTTTTGGGGTGCAAATGTTCATCTTTAGGGTATATGCCCAATAGTGGTTTTGCTAGGTCCTTGGGTAGATTGATTCCCAGTTTTCTGAGAAACCTCCATACTACATTCTAGAGTGATTGAACAAGCTGACACTCCCAACAACATGGAGGGGTGTTCCCTTTGCTCTGCAACCTCTCCAGTATAGGCTGTCATATGTATATTTAATCTTAGCTATTCTGAGAGTTGTAAGGTGGTATCTCAAAGTTCTTTTGATTTGCATTTCTCTGATGGCTAAAGATGTTGAGCACATTTTCAAGTATCTTTCAGCAATCTGTAATTTTTTTTGCTGAGAATTAACTTTTTAATTATGAACCCCATTTTATAATTGGGTTATTTAGGACTTTGGGCTCTAGTTTTCTGAGTTCTCTATATATTGTAGAAATCAATCCTGTGTCACTTGAAGCATTGGTAAAAAATTTTTCCCATTCTGTAGGTTGTTCTTTTGTCTTATTGACTGTGTCCTTGGCCTTTCAGAAGGTTCTCAGTTTCTGGAGGTCCCACTTATTGATTGTTGTTCTTAGTGTCTGTGCTACTAGTGTTATATTTAAAAAGTGGTCACGTGTGTCAATGAATTGAAAGATATTTCCAACTCTGTTCTATCAAGTCCAGTGAAACTGGGTTCATGTTGAGGTCTTTGATCCACTTGGATTTGAGTTTTGTCCAAGGCTTGGATCTATTTGCATTTTTCTACAAACTACCATCCAGTTATGCCATCACCATTTGTTGAACATACTATCTTTCTTTCATTGAATATTTTTGGTCTCTTTGTCAAAAAACGAGTGTTCATAGGTATGTGGTTTAATGTCAGGGATTTCAATCTGATTCCATTGTTCCACAAGTCTCTTTCTTTGCCAGTACCAAGCTGTTTTTATTACTGCAGCTCTATAATATAATTTTAAGTCAGGGATGGTGATGTCTCCTGAGTTTCTTTTGTTGAGCAAAATTGTTTTGGCAATCCTGGCTTTCCTGTAATTTCAAATGAAATTGAGAATTGTTTTCTTTAAGGTCTATAAAAAATTGTGTTGGGATTTTGATAATAATTGCATTGAATCTGTAGATTACTTTTGGTAAGATTGCCATTTTCACTATGTTGATTCTACCTATCCAGAAACATGAGAGATCTTTTCATTTTCTCATATCCTCTTCAATTTCTTTTTCTGGAGATTTAAATTTTAAAATTCTGGCCAGACATTACACATACACTGTAAGTGCATGGATCCCAACCTAGATTACTGTACCCAGGAAAACTATCAATCAACATAGATGAAGTGAACAAGATATTTCACGACATAACCAGATTTAAACAATACCTAACCAAAAACCTAGGCCTACAAAAAGACCTAGAGAGAAGTCTCAAACCTAAGGAAACCAGAAACACCCAAGTACCAACAAACATTTGATAATCACACAGAAAAACGCCCACCAAAAAAAGACTCACAAGCTTCTATCAAAAATTACAGGAAATATCTACCATTTGTCATTAATATTACTTAATATCAATGGACTCAACTCACCTACCAAGCATTCAAAGAAGAACTAATACCAATCCTTCTCAAACTGTTCCATATAGTAGGAAGAGAGGGAAAATTGCCTAACTCTTTTTATGAGGCCACAATATCCATGATACTCAACCCACTCAAAGACACAACAAAGAGAATTACAGACCAATTTCCCTTATGAACATTGATGCAAAAATCCTTAACAAAATTCTGGCAAACAGAAACCAATAACATAGATATATATATTTATCACTATCAAGTAGGCTTCATTCCAGAAATGCAGGGAAGTATCAACATACAGAAACTGTAAATACTATCCATTATATAAACAATCCAAAGGGAAAAAAAATCTACACATGATCATCTTAGAAGCTGATAAAGCATTTGACAAAATCCAAAACTATTTTACAATAAAAGTACTGGAGAGGTCAATAATGCAGGGAAAATACCTGAATATAATGAAGGCAATTTAAAAAAAGCTGACAGTCAACATCAAACTAAATGGAGAAACACTCAAAGAAATCTCACTAAAATCAGGAACTAGACAAAGATGTCCTCTCTTCCCTAATTTATTCGCTGTATATCTCAAAGTTTCAGCTAAAGCAATAAAAGAACAAAAGGGGATTAAACAGATTCGAAAGAAGAAGTGAAAGTATTTCTATTTGTAGATGATATGACTGTATAAATAAGTGAAGTGCATAATTCTACCTAGGCACTTCTACAGCTGGTAAACTGTAGGAGAATACAAGATTAGTGCAAAGTTATAATAATTAGCCTTCTTATACATTAAAGATAAAAGGACTAATAAAGAAATAAGGGAAACATCACCCTTTATAATAATAACTGCAAATAGCATTAATTACCTTGGTATAACTATAACCAAAAAAGTAACAGATCTGTTTGACAAAAACTTCAAATCATTGAAGAAAGAAATTAAAGAGGATATCAGAAAATGTAAAAATTTCCCATGTTGCTGAACAAAAGAACCTCAGGAGGCATCACCACCCCTGACTTCAAATTATACTATAGAGCTATAGAGCTACAGTAATAAAAACAGTCTCGTACTGGCATAAAAACAGACTTGTGGATCAATGGAATCAAACTGAAGGTCCTGGCATTCACTCACACACCTATGAACACCTGATTTTTGACATAGAGGTCAAATATATTCAAGGGAAGAAAGATAGTATCTTCAACAAATGGTGTTCACATAACTGGATGGTAGTGTGTAGAATGATGCAAATAGATCCAAACCTATCACCTTGCACAAAACTCAAATCCAAGTGGAACAAAGTCCTCAACATAAACCCAGCTATACTGAACTTGATAGAAAAGAAAGTGGGAAATACCCTTCAACACATTAGCACAGGTGACCACTTTTTAAATATAACACCAGGAGCACAGACACTAAGAACAATCAATAAGTGGGACCTTCTGAAACTGAGAATCTTCTGTAAGGCTAAGGACATAGTCAATAAGACAAAACAACAGCCTACAAAATGGGAAAAGATTGTTACAACTCTACAAGTGACAGAGGATTGATCTCTGAAATATATAGAAATTCAGGAGACTAGAGCTCAAAACTTTTAATAACCCAATTAAAAAATGGGGTTCCGAACTAAAAAAGAAATTCTCAGCAGGAAAATTATGAACGGTTGAAAGGCACTTGAAAAAGTGCTCAATGTCTTTAGCCATCAGAGAAATACAACTTTGAGATACCATGTTACAACTCTCAGAATGACTAAGATTAAATACACAGATGACAGCCTATTCTGGGGAGGCTGGGGACTGAGGAGAACACTCCTCCATTGTTGATGGGAGTGTAAACTTGTTCAGCCACTCTGGAATGCAGTATGATGGTAACTCATAAAACTGAGAATTAATCTTCCCAATTATCCAGCAATACCACTTTCAGGCATATACTCTAAAGACACACACTTGTCCTCCAAATCATTAGCTCAAATATGTTCATTGCAGCATTATTCATAATCACAAGAACCTGGAAAAAGCCTAGATGCCCCTCAACTGAGGAATTGATTAACATACTGTGGTAACCTATACAATGGAGTATTACTCAAGAGTAAGAAAAATTTATATTCTAAAATTTGCATGCAAGTGCAATCTGTAGTAATAGTCTCCTGAGCAAGGTATCACAATCCCAGAAAGAGAAGCCAAGGGTGTACTCACTGATTTTAAAAAAAATGTCATTTTATACAAGACCTCAAGGCTGCTATGTAGCTAAATGATACAGTGCCTCACTTCAGCATTGATGGCTTCTGGCAGGGGTTTGAGGGAAGAAAGACTTCTTTTCTTTAAGGGTCTGGCCACAGGGAATGTAACTATGCTCCAGTAAGCTAATGAGCAGATTGAATGGGTGTTTTTGTAAATGTGGAGATCATACGTGTGGGTATGAATTGGAGAGAACTGATAACAGAGTTTGATGGAGTGCATAATGCAAAACCACCAAATTATATATATATATATATATATATATATATATATATATATATATATATATATATAAAGAAACAATTCCTACAGAGATAAATATCAAAAAAAGAAAAAAAAATTCTACTTATACTGATCAAATAAAAAGGCAATAGGCATGTCATCTATTTCATTTCTGAAAATACATAATGTTTCACTAACTAGTACTATAGATTCACACAAGTCATATTACCATAAAATTCACTTTGCCTGTGCTGACGACTATATGTCAGGCAATTATGAACATTGCTTAAGTTTTCTTTGTTGATTTCATATATATATATATGTATATATATACACATATACATATATACATACATATATATGACGTTTTTATTGATTCCTCTGATCCTGGACATGTAATTTGGTTCTACAACTTAATTGTAAAAAAACAGTAATATGACAAACATTAGAGTATAGGTATCTGCGATGTGTTGACTTGGTGACTTTTGCATGAATACCCATAGGTGATACATTTGAGTCATAGAATAGATCTAGTTTTAGGGTTTTTTTTTTGTAACTTCAATACTAATTTTCACAGTGGCTAGTATAGTGTAGCAGTGTCTAAGGGCTCTCTTTTACCCACATCTTTCTTTCTCACATCTTCAACACCTTTTGCCATTTGCTTTCTTAATGACTGCTAGTCTGACTGGTGTGAGATAGAAACATATTTCGATTTGCAATTCTATGGTCTCTATAGGGGTTGAGAAAATTTCCACCCATGCATTGGCCATTTGCATGTCATCTTTTGAGAAATGCCCACTGCATTTGCTAACTTATTGACTGAGTAGTTTAATTTCTTATTGGAATTTTGATTTTTTGAGTACTGTAGATAATTATTTTTTGTCATATGTACCACTAATGAACATTCTATCCCACTCTGTTGAAGGTCTCTTCACTCAACTGTTTCATAATCATACAGGACCTTTCTAAGTTTATCAGATCTGGTTTGCAAATTTTTGGCATTATTTCCAGAGTGATGGAGTCCTCTTCATAAAGCTCTTCCCTATGCCTACATCTTGAAATGTTTCCCTTACCTCTTCTTCTACATTTTAGATCTCTGATCATACATTAAGATCTTTTGGAGCTGTGTGAGAAAGCTGCATATTGATATTTAGTTTCCCAAGCACTGTTTATAGATAAAGCTGCCTTTTATATAATATACATTTTTGATATTTTTGTCACAAATCAGAAGGCTGTAGTTTCATGAATTTACATCTAAGTTTTTTAGTCTACTCTACTCTTCTATATGTTTTTTTTTTTTTTTGTTTCAGCATTGTGCTGGTTTTGTCTGAACTATAACTTGAAATTAGGTATGGTATTAATATAAGCCTTATTCTTCTTACTTAGGACTGCTTTGACCATCTAGGGTCTTCTATCTGTCCATATGTTTTAATATTATCTTTATATTAGTGCTTCTTATTCTACTACTATGTAGAATATCACTGAAATTTTGAGGTTACATTGAATCTATAGTTTACTTTTAGTATAATAATTATTTTTACAATATTCTTTCATCCAGTAGAGATGAATGAGTTGTGTCTTAAAATTGCAATTGGTGTAAAGGGACACCATGGCCATGGCAACTATTACAAAGAAAAAACATCTGACTGTGACTGCCTTACAGTTTCACAAGTTTAGTTCATTATCTTCATGGAAGTATGCATAAAATCATGGCACTTGTCCATGGTACATCCATAGGCAACAAGAATTGAACTGTCTGAAAAACTGTGCATTGCTTGAACATCGAAGACCTCAAAGCCCACAGTGACACACCTTCTCCAACAAGGCCTCACCTACTCCATCAAATCCATGCCATTTGATAGTACCACATTCTATAAGGAGCCATTTTCTTTCATCCATATTCTAGTATCTTCTTTAATTCCCCCCCACACACACACACACAGTGTTTTAAAGCTTTTATTTTTGAGGGTTATTACTTTCTTGGCTAGGTTTAGTCTAAGATATTTTTTTAGAAATTTGTAATTTTTAGTATTGTTATTCTGATTTATTACATAGTATATATATATATTATTGGTATGGGGGAATTAGTATTTATTGGTATTATGTTTGCCTTTTTATACTTTACTAATCATTTTAGAAAACATAAGCTTTTATGATATACATACAATCATATTAACTACAAATAAGGATATCTTGACTTCTTTCTCACCTCTTTGTTTTTTATTATAGTTTTTATTGAAAAAGGTTTTTTAACATACCTACCACTGTTTCTCCTCTTTACCTTCTTCCCAGTCATTCCCTAGCTTCTCCCTACCCTATCCCCTCATCCATTGTAGTCAGAATTCAGACCCAGTGGTCCTGCAGCAATTTAGTCCCAAATAACCACACAAAGGCTTATATTAATTGCAATGTATTTGGCTTATGGCTCAGACTTATTGATTACTAACTCTTATATCTTAAATTAACTCATAATTCTCTTTATGTTTATCCATATGGCTTGGTATCTTTGCTTCAGTGTAGCATTCTTATTTGTCTTCCACTGTGTCTGGTTCTCATCTTTGATACTGCATTTTTCTTCCCAGAATTCTCTTTGTCTGGTAGCTCCAGCTATACTTTCTACATGTCAATTAGCATTTGTTTAACCAATACTATCAACAAATCTTTACAGTATATAAGAGTAATATCCCATGGTACCTCCTTCTCTTCAACTAGACTAGGAAGTCAACTGAGTGCTTAGTTGTGGACTTCTGCATCTGTTTCTATTAGTTGCTGGATGAAAGTTCTGTAATGGCAATTATGGAGTTTATCAATTTTTTTAATAGGAGGAGATCAGTTTAGGCACTATCCACTATTGTTTGGAGTCTTAGTTGGGGTCATGAAACATTGCTTTGTATATGATGCACATCATGATAATTATGGCTGTCTTGCCTTTGGAGATTTGGTTCTAGAATAGGCCAATGTTACTTTAGGGACCAAATAAAACTGAATGCATTTAGTTATCCAACTGACTGAAATTGCATTTAATTCATCTCCAACCTTAAGGTCTGGTACCAAAAACAGAGTGACACAAAGCTCTTCAAATGTGGTAGCACTGTCATACTCCAAAGGCATTAGCTCAACTATGTTCATAGTAGCATTATTTGTAATAGCAAGAACCTGGAAACAACCTAGATGTCCCTCAACTGAAGAATGGATTAACAAACTGTGGTACATCTACACAATGGAGTACTACTCAGCAGTAAGAAAAAATGATATCCTAAAATTCGCAGGCAAATGGATGGATTTGGAGAATATCCTCCTGAGTGAGGTATCACAAACTCAGAAAGATAAACAGGGGATGTACTCACTCATTAGCGGGCTCTAAACATACAAACAAGAAAAAAAGTCAAGCATGCCCAAGCTGCAATCCACAACCACTGAACAGCTTGGGATCAGAAACACCCTGGACTGACCCTTCAGATCCCACTCCAACTATAGGAACACCTGACTCACTCTTGAGGGAGGGGGGACAAAACTGGATTTGCCAGGAGTGGAGACTGAACTAAGCATTATTGGATCAGTGGGACCATGGGACTGTCTGCAACCTGCCCAGGGAGGGGATGGGGAGTTGTGGAGAAGAAAAAATGACCCGATGTGGCGGAAGGGGGAAGGGACCTTGAATAAGCATATACAGGGATGGCAAAAAAATTCAGAGGGAATGCGGAACACAAAGTAAATATATGTGTAGCAATCTTATTTGCATTATCACCCTTGATAAGTCATGCTTATGATTTTTATCTTCTTTATAGTTATTGTTAACTTATCAGCATTTCAAATTCATTTTACTGTTTTTCTTGATAAATACAAAATAAATAAATAAAGAAAAAAATTTCTTAGTTAGACAAAAGAGAGAGATGCAGTGGGATTCAGGTGTTATTTAGGGAGCCTTAGTAGCTCCAGAGAATCAGAAACCCTATTGGGACCTGGTGAACACTGAGTTCCGCCCCTGAGTCATTCCTGTGTGCGGGGAGGAGATCAGTGATCCAGCATAGGACAATTATCCTCTCCAAGAATCTTCTTAAGGTTAAATTTGTGTTGTGAGTGTTTATATACCCTTAATAAATATTAATCCTTTATACAATATATTGCAAGTGAATATTTTTACAATAGAAACCTATGAGTTTAATTGTGGTTACATGCATAAACATGGGTGAGGGGTTCAATTGTTTTCATTTTAAGATAGAAATGGCAATTTTATGCCTGGAAGATAGCATTCCACAGGTATATAAATTCTAGATAAGTCATGCTTATGATTTTTATCTTCTTTATAGTTATTGTTAACTTTTCAACATTTTAAATTCATTTTACTGTTTTTTTGATAAATACAAAATAAATAAAGAAAAAAAAAACAAAAAAACCCACAAAAATAAAAAATAAATAAATTCTAAAGAGACAGATGTTCAGGTACATTCTACTTAAAGCAGTATTCAGCATAGTGTGTGCTTGATGAACGTTTGATCCATTATCACTTCTCAGCCTTTTGGCTAAGATAAAGTTTTGTATCTATTGTTAATCAGTTTATTATATGATATGTAAATGTATTAAACGAATTTTTTAAACAAGAAAAAAAAAGATTTTATACATGGAGTCACCAAATCCTTTGCCCCTTATAATTATTAAGTCAGGATAATTAAATTTGCTAGTTAACTTAAACTAGCTTTCAAGTTTATGGTGCCAATGCCATTCATTTACTTAAGGATAGATTTTTAAATCTGATATGATCTGAAAAAAATATTACTTGAAGTATAGCATTGCCAACATTGGCAAAGTTATGAACCATTCTTCCAAATTGAAATGTCATTATTTTATTTCTGTTCAAACATTTGTGGTAGAGATTCTCTTGTTTTCTTTATGTGAAGTCATAGTGTGCCTTTCCTAAAGCAAGAAAGCAATATTTTCTCCTACCTTCTTGCCCCCATAAAAGCTCACATTTAAAAGCTTTGTGCTTATGAGCCTAGGATATAACAGCTGAGCCATGATGAGATTTTTGATTCTTTCATGTTTTTCCTTTTATTTAAATTTTATTTTTGGGGTTCGGGGTGAGGGCAGATGTGAATGGAAATTAATGGGATCAAGATACACAATGTAAAAGATGCATAGTAAGAAAATAACCCTTTGTGATGTAAGGAGAGTCACAGTTGAAGGGCTATAGCAGGCTGAGCATGGCACAGGCTGGAGCATGGAGATGTCTCCAGCAGGTTTTGCCTTTAAGCCCTCATTCCCATTCCTTCCACCTTGCTAAACTGTTAGATTGCACTCATAGAACTAGCCACCAAGGTCTATTCCCTTATTTGACCACTTCATCCCCCTGAGGCTGACTATCAAGGTACAACTATCAAATTATTGAAGACAAACAATCAAGACCTCCTTGTAGCTACCCTAATTAACATGTCCCATCAACATTAACCAACTAGTTCTATCACAAAGTTTTCCTTCCCCCTTTATAAGCTGCCATTTGCTTATGGGCCACATTTGCCTCCTCTCTATCCAGATGCAGTCCTTGTCCCTGAGAGACAAATATCCTTTTTCCCTTTCCCTTGCCCCTTCCTCCTTCTTCCTAGTCCTCTATCTCCTGTCTTTGTGTCTATTTCCCTGACCTTTGTGCCTCTCTACCACATCAATCTCCTTTGTGCTGAGGACTTAGTCTTGGTATGTCTTGGGCCAACCTTCCTTCAACAATGATATTGTTATCAGTACATGACAGTTTAGTTTTTGTTTGCTTTGAACATCCATTTTGACTTTAACACTTTTCTTTTCTATGACATAATATAAATATATACACATTTGTTCCCTTTCCACCCACAAAGTAAAAACAAAAGAATAATTTCACCTTTAACTTTTATAATAATGTCTCCTCCAAAATTTAAGCAGCTAATAGTTATACATTTCTTCAACTATATTTAGTAACCTGCCTATCACACAAAGCTCCAAGACTGGTGGGACATTGTGGGAAAATTGGGAACATCAATTTAGAAATCAACATTAACTGTTATGTTGTTACATTCCTTATTTACTTGAGAAACTAGCCTGAGTATCTTCATAGATAAAACTGTAGATAGGTACCAATATTAAGGTATTACACCCTAAAATCTTTGGTAAGCATTGCTGTGTTTGAATGTAAATTTATTACATGAAAGTACTAAATGTTTATAAATTGAACATATTTAGAACTTTTACACAACTGATCAATTCTGTCATTTTATCCTGAAAGTAATCATATATGGTATATAAGTAATGGGTATAATTGTGTTCTAATATATTTATAATTTTAGTACATCGGCCAGTTGGGCTTGACCTATGGGAATATAATTGACCAGCTCTAGACTCACACTCCTCTTATTCTAAAATTGTCCTCAACATTGTTTACTTATGCTCACATGAGTGTAGGCTCACACAAAATGTGTTATTATTTCTACAATGGGGTTTATTAATGCTATTTTCATAATATCTATGAATAAAAGAGATGGAATGTGACTTAAAATATTACAAAGAAAATGAGTAGATACTGTGCTCATTTATTCCTGACATGATTTTAAACTTAACTTCTTGTAATCTACTTTATTGTTAAAAATGTAAATAGAGAAAGCTGAATTCACTCTATTTTTCTGTGGTTATAGCCAATCGCACCTGACAGCCTCAATTGTGTATGTTCTATTAATTTTACCACTCTCGTCAATATAAGTCCTAAACTTGGCTGTCAACTTGACTGCCTCTGGAATAAACTAAAACCCAAACTCCTGGGCACTTTTTCCAGGGATTTTTTTAATTAGACTATTGAAACTAGAAGAACTACCTAAACCTGGATCACACCTGATAACAGCCCAAATAAAAGGACTCTGAAGAAGGAAGCTTAGTTTTGTGACTGCTAACTCCCATTCTTAAGAACAAGTTAATCTGTTCTTTCCTTCTAGGTGTATTTTCACTGGTGTTAGAACCAAATTCTTTGGTATTATAATATAGTAGACTTTACACCAGCAGATCTCCATGCAACGTCCAGAATGCCAGCAGCAGATTGGGTCTGCTGAAATACAGCCTTATGGACTAAATAACTATGGGATTCTTTGTGTTTCTACCATGAAACAGTCATTGTTGGACACCAGTACTATAACTTGTAAGCCAGTCTATAAAACCATACATACATATATATGTATACATACACATTCTATCAGTTCTGATCCTTAAAAAATCCTAAAACAATCAAATTATTATGTTTCCTAGGAATGATCCCCAGAACCCAAATATATATAACATCAGCTTTCAATGTCTCAATATCAGAGCTCACTTGCATAACATTGCCTCCACTTGGGTTCTTCTAGTCTTAGCATCCCTTTTCCATTCCTCCTCTTACTTGTCATGCTCCCTCCCCCACAGTATCATCATTGTCCTGCTCTTAGAATGTGTTCCTTCCATTTTTGTTTGGTTTCAGCTGTTTCCTCTTTAGTTTGCTCCTTTTATGTAGCTTCCTCAAGATTATATCTTCTGTCCTCCCTGAAGAGGTGAAACTCATAATTACAATGTCTGGTGTCATAGATGTCCCTCATTTCCCTCTTCATTTTTAGTATTTTCAGAGCTACACTCTAGAATTTTATGTTAGATGCTGTAATTTGGAGGGTGTAGCTATTGCTCTATAATGTAAATCTAAGAGGAAATATGTTAGTTTCTGCTACTACTTTATCCTCTGAATATAGTGTAGTGCCTCACACAGTAAAATGCTAAATCAATAAAATGAACAGAAAGACAGAGTGAAGAAATGAGTAAAATTTTAAAGTGCTAAGAATAAAGAGCCAAATACTTAGAAAATAGAATTTCCTTTAAAGTAGTGAGAAGTAGAAGAAATTGTGAAGGGTGAAATGTTAACTCACTTTTGTTAAATGAAACTTAAAACTTTAGATATCACTATAAAAATGATTTGCTTTTAATTTAACATGTATGCTAATAGAGTAACAGACACTGGTGTATAAAGTGTTGAAGTGTTCTGGTGGTTTTCATCATGATGCTAACTGATGTATAAATAAACTAAAGTTCATTCACATCACCCTGCCTTGTTAGCACTCAACACCATAATTATCTTCCTTTCCTTTGTTGGGCCTGCTGTGAATGTTTTTTCCTTTGCCAATACAAATGCTTTGTAAGAATTGCTCTTTAATAATTATGGGATGTAGGAGCTATTTCTATACTCGGGATGATTCAGTAAGATAAGATTTACTATTTATTATGTATTACCATGTGTTGTGTCAACAATTAAAGGCAATTTAAATTCCAAGTTGTATATATTCCTACTAAAAATAGCATCAACATAATCTACATTTATTTCAGTGCAAAGATAGATATTCTCTGTAGATCTGTGTTGTATAAGGTACTTCAGGAGAAAATTAGCAAATAAATTTTGAGCACAAGTCTATATCCTCGTTCAAACTCTGGTGACCAAAGTAAGCCAGGCACTGCTTCTAAAAATAGCTTTGCAGAAATTTGGCTGATTATGTGTTAACAGTTAATATTTATCTTGGCTTTGTGTCTACTTATGATTAGAAGCAATCTTGAAATTACTATGTAATTGACATTGAAAATGACCTGTGTGGTATGAAGTATATTGAAATTTGCCAATTGATTCTAATAGGCAACAAAGTATAGTCTTTTTGCAAGATAAGCTATAGTTCATTGAAGAAGACTTGCCTGGAATGAGCAAGGCCAAGGGTCATATCCCTAGCATTAAAAACAAAACAAAACAAAATTAATATAAACAAATTATAAATACTATAATGTAGAAGATGAAAGTTATATGTTCACAGCCAAAGATAACTCTGAATGGCTGACCCCTTGCCTTTACTTCCCAAATACTTGGATTACAGGCCTATACTATGTCACCCACTTGTGGCTCATGTTGTGATGTTCACATTTCTAAAGAAAGTTGGATTCTTTGGTTGTTGTTTGAGACAGGATTTCTTTGTGTAGTCTTGGCTGTCTTGGAACTAGCTTTGTAGACCAGGCTGACTTTGAACTCACAGAGATTTGCCTGTCTCTGTCTCCTGAGTGGTAGGATTAAAGGTATGTACCACCACTGCCTGGCTTAAAAGTTAGGTTCTTAATGTTAACTTATTCACTTATTTTAAGTCCTGTAGTTAGAACTCATGGCCTTGTGCATGCTAGGCAAATATTCTTCCACTGAACTGTGCTACTAGTCCTAGGAATATTTTAAAACTCATAGTAGAGAAGTTAGGTTGTCACCAGTCCCAAGGTTGCAGGGAGGCAATTATCCATGAGCATGGGTACAGAGTTCTATACTGGCTTCCTCCCCTGCTGGTCCAGATGGCTTCCAGCCTCATGCTGTGAGTAGCTTCAAGCTGAGGTTCTTCCTCCACCAAGGGGATGCCTTGTGAGTCTTAATATGTGTCCTTTAACAACCTCAGAGCCCCAGATATCTTTAGAAAAACGTGCCCCTGTTTAAATTATTAATTGCTAGCTACAATAATAGATTGACCATCTTAGGAACGCTGTCCAAATTGCCAAACGTAGACACTGAATCTCTTGACCTCCCAATTATATTTTTCACTTTAATCTATAGGAAGATTGATAATCCCTATTCTTTACACATTTATATTAGAGAACATTGAGTGTAAATATTATATTTTTTAGTTTTATATATTTGTTTATTATTAATAAAATGTTTGATCACATGAAAAAAAAAGAAAGTTAGATGTCCAAGGCCAAAAGACTCCTAATAACCAATCAACTAAATAACAAATAACTGCAATTTCAAATCAAGTAATTTCAAACATGTTCCTCCATGTTTCTGCCCTACCAGTGAGCATATTAGAAATGTAGTCTCTGCCATAGCCACATCTTAAAAGTTATTCAATAGTTTAACATGTTCTACAAGTCTTTCAAATGGATAAATAAAAGTGAATATAGCACATCTAATTCTCTGCGTGACTTCTTAATTTTTGATTTTAACACCACAGCTTGCTAGTCTTTTGCTGATAAGTGGATCAGATACCACTGAAATAGATGGTTAATAATGATTTTCTTCTTAAAGTAACTCACCATTTCTTTTAAATCTCATAAATTCAAAATTCTTGTAATAGAAATTTTCTGTCTACATATACATTCTTAGTTAAATATGGAAAAAACCCCCACTTTCATCACAGTTTTATTTTTTTGTTATGGAATCCTTTATATGTTAGTCAACTACTCCTGAACATGAGGTATGTTCTGGAGTAGATATACCCAGTGTCACTCTGTTGGAGAAAACAATTTTTTCCTCTCCCATTTGGTGTAAGTGATGGTTCCATAGTGGCTAGGTTTTCATCCATTCATCTATTCATTCATTCATCAAATTATTCATCCATTCATTTTCAATATATATAACAAAATAAAATAAAATAAAATAAGATAATACAAAGACTATCACATTAAAGTTGAACATGATAAACCAACAAACAAAAAAAAAAGAACTCAAGAGAAAAAACAAAAATTAAAAAAAAAAGAACCTCTCATTGGCACACTCAGAAATCCCATCAGAACAGTAAACTGGAAGCGATAATTAGGTTGAGAGGAACTGATGCAGACATGTGAATGGCCTCATTACAACATTCTAAATAAAATTAACCTTTTGGTTTGATTTTGTATAGTTTTTATGGTGGCAAGTGTTGAATTATCCCTAAAGCATTTTGTGTAACAAATTCTAGTACATTTTCATAATGAAGGGTATGCAAGGACTTCTGTTATTTTCCATTATAAAATTTTAACTTTCAAATTAAAAATCCATTTGAATGCTTCTAAACTTTTACTTTGAACTACTAACAGAGAGGTTCTCGGGTGGCTCATGCTTAGCTATGAATTATTTGCCAAGTGCTTTTATAACAATAGTAACATTTGCACCTGAGTAGATTATTTTACTATGTAAGTTAAGTAGTACAGTGTTTCTCTTATAGTTTAATTCAGACTTCCATATCAGTGGTTATAGCTCTTGGGATATTCCAGTGTCATTCAAAGGTCAGAACATAGCTTTACACCTAAAAAGCAGGATCCTGTGCTTATTAAGATTAGTGAGTGGTGAAGTACTTAGACAGGTAACATGATCACTAAAATCCAACTAAGTAGAGTACTGATTACTGGTTCGTGGACTAGTAATAATTTTTAAATAATTCTGTCTGTAACTTAAATAATTTTGAAGCCACCATATTTCATACAGATGGGCATTGTGATTAATTGCATTTCCTATTTATGTTGGCATATTTTTACTTCACTTATTGTCCAGCATAGTACTAGCATTATATTGTATAGTGTGAATGAAAAGAAGCAGCACTGAGCAGGCTAGCCTGATAATCTGCAGTGACAAATATTATGTACCACAAAGAAAAGATGATGCATTGAAATTACCACCCATGTGGAATTGTCACATATCCTATAGCATTTTTATAATAATCTCTGGCTATTTACTTTTTAAATTATAACAGTACTAGTTAGTAGAAACTATTTTATGCAATTCAAGTTTACCATATATGATAAGTAGATGTTAAGGGATATTAGTAACCACTGATTGATATTTCTTGCCATTTTTGGTGGTAACTTGTTTGTATTTACTTTCTCTGGAGTATTCTTCTGTGGGATTATTGATTGTTTGTGGCTTCATGGGTATATCTGGGGTCCTTAGGTTGGAGTTTTCCCTCTAATGTTTTCTGTAGTGCTAGATTGGTAGATAGGTATTGTTTCAGTCTGACTTTGTCATGAAATATCTTGTTTACTCCATCTATGGTGATTGATAATTTTGCAGGGTATAGTATTCTAGTTTGGTAGCCATGCTCTTTTAGCATCTGTGTAACTTCTGACTAAGCCCTTTTAGCTTTCATTGTTTCCATTGAATAGTCAGGTGTTATTCTGATGAGTCTACCTTTATAGGTAAGTTGGCCCTTTTCTTTTGCAGCTCTTAAAATTTTTTCTTTGTTCTGTATGTTTTGTGGCTTGATGATTATGTGGTGTGCTGACTTTTTTGGGGAGTCATATCTATTTGGTATCTTGTAAGCTTCTTGTATCTTTATAGGCATTTTCTTCTTCAAGTTAGGAAAGTTTTCTTCTATGATTTTATTGACTACATTATCTGTGCCTTTGACCTGGTCTTCTTCTTCTTCTTCTTCTTCTTCTTCTTCTTCTTCTTCTTCTTCTTCTTCTTCTTCTTCTTCTTCTGTTCCTATTATACTCAGGTTAGGTCTTTTCATGGTGTCCCAGATTTCCTGAACATTTTGTGTTATGGCCTTTTTGGTTTTAGTATTTTCTTTGACTGATACATCTATTTCAGCTACTGAGTCTTCCACTTCAGAGATTCTCTCTTTCATCTCTTGGATTCTGTTTGTTAGCTTGTATCTATAGTTTCAGCTTTTTTTTTTAGGTTTTCTATTTTCATCTTTGCCTCATTTTGTGCCTTTTTTATTGCTTCCATTTCAGTTTTTAGTTCCTGACATGTTTCTTTCATATATTTGTCCATCTCTTCCAATTTTTTGGTTGTATTTTCTTCTATTTCTTTAAGGGAATTTTTCATATCTTCTTTAAGGGCTTCAATGATCTTCACAAAGGTATTTTTGGTGTTGTTTCTTTCTGCTTCCTATTCATTGCTCTGTTCAGGTCTTGTAGTTGTAGAACCACCACTTTCTTTTAGAGTTACCTTGTTGTTCTTTATATTATTATATATATTTTTGCACTGATGTCTGCCCATGGCTTCAGTGGTTCACGACTATGTGGCTCCTGGTCAGTTGTCTCAAGAGAGCTTTTGTGTCTCCTTTTGCTTCTGAGCAAGGGATGTGCTCAATCTCTGTCTCTGCTCTAGGTGGGGGTCTGAATTTCAAGACCTTAGTCTTTCTCTGCCGATGCAGTTGAGGGCAGGGTCAGCCGTGGGATGCCCCCTCTTTTAGGTGCAGCTTGAGGAGCCCTTCGCAGCCAAAATCTATTTCTGTATGCTAAGGAGTGTGTAGAGACACGTACCACAGACAGAACCTAGACCCGGAACCAGAAACGGAACACAACTTTCCCTGGCAAGGATTCAGGCACTGGGGCCTGCTGACCTCACCTCACCTCTGGGTGGAGTCTGAGTCTGGATTTCAAAATCCTCAGTCCTTCTCTGTTGATGCACTTGGAGGAGTGGTGGCTATGCAAGTTCCCTTGTTTTAGTAGCAGCTGGAGGAACTCTCACAGCAAAAGTGTATTCCTGTCTGCTAAGGAGTGTGTTGAGACAGGCACCACAGATAGAACCTGGTCTGTAGATGGAGGACATTTAGAAAAAAGAAAATGTTAGAATGGGAAACTTTCTTTGACTCTCAGATTGACCATTATTTCAGATGATATTATTCAGTTATCAATGTGGACACAAATTAAATTCCTCCACTACAAAATTTTTTCATGATACTGTATGAAAGCTCTAAATTATTGGCCATTTATATTAAGGCTGATTTTCTAGTTATCTTGTACTGCACAGAGAGTAAAGGCAAGCATTTCATATTTAGTGAGAGTTATTCATGTCCATAGATTCTTTTCTAGAATTGCACTGTTTCATCCCCTGATTTTTTTTTTCTTTTACTACATTGTAATTGGACAATAATTTAGAAGCTGGATCTGGTCTTTTACCTATTTCACCTTTTTGCATTGAAACACACAGAACACCAAGGCAGCTTCCTGCTTGTCATGGAGGAGAAACTGTCCTAATTTGAACCCTATGAAATTGACTTTTGTGTGTGTCTAAATGTAATGGTTAAAGGTCACAAAATGAAGCAGTAGGAGTTGACATGGAATGCATCCCTCTTTAAATAGAATTTACCCAGGAGAATTAGATTGTATTCTCTGCCTAATTGCTATGAAATATATTGAGATGAACTCGTTTTTCTCAGAGTCTATTTAGGTTTCCTGGCAGTAATAAAAAAATTCGTAGTAAAAAGGGGACTATAAATTCTGCATATACAAAATTTCACAATGGTTTAAAGAGTAACTACAAATGTTGCTGACTTAAAAATTATGATAA
The DNA here is from genome assembly GCA_004025045.1 of Sigmodon hispidus. Classification (NCBI taxonomy): domain Eukaryota; kingdom Metazoa; phylum Chordata; class Mammalia; order Rodentia; family Cricetidae; genus Sigmodon; species Sigmodon hispidus. Next base: position 34,032 of record PVIH01010492.1, on the reverse strand, counting down.
GTATTTACTTAAAGATAAGAAATGTTTATATTTTCTTAATTAGTACCTCTTTGGTTTTTGTTTGTTAACTTTATGAGAGTCCTATATAATTCTCTGTATTATTTGTCTAAGATCAATCCCTGATTTAGTGTAAGAACTCAGAATTTTCTTTCTCCAGTAAAAATTTGTTGTGTATCTATTTTTATGTAGGGGGAATTATTCATTTAGACTCAGAAAATTCTAAATGGAGGTGCTTCCAGCTGCCTATAATCACCCAGTAAGTCTCAGGCTCTAGCTTTTATGTCATCCATGCTGAGAGGTGGGCTTTGGGTGATAACTTTTAAGTCATTTCTGCTCTGGTAATGACTCCTCACTTAATCTCAAGGAACTCAGGTTCACCAAGTTGTACCTGAGTGGCATTGTTACTTTATTGTCAATTCCTGATCTGGAATGAACAGATGTTTGTGACGCACAGATTCTAATTATCTCTGAACTAATTTCTACTTCTTGAACTTGGGTCCAGAATTGTAGTAGAAAATTTAGCTCCTATGTCTATACTCACTTTAAATATTAGACATGTTCCTTTCAAAGGATTTAGGTATTTTAGGAATATGTGCATTTGTCTAGAGTGAAGAAAATGAGCTATAAAATCAACTCAATAAGTTTTTGTTGTCTAGACTGAAAAACTTTGTGTAATTAAGTCATATTTGTGTTTACAATGATAGACCTAAATACTCAGACTACCCAAAAGTAAAATAAAAAATCCCAGTATTTAACTGGGCTCTCTTATACTATTTGACAGCTACTTAGACATTTGATTATGGTATGTATAATCTTTATAGTTGGTTTTTTATGTTGCATATAAAATTTAACCTTAGAATGGTTACAAAATAAAACTTAATACAACTAGTGTTTGACTCAGACATTTTTGATATCAGAAAAAATCTCATAACTAACTCATGATTTTGTATTGCTTCCTTAAAGATGGAGCTTCCTTAAAAGTGGCATGCGACAGAAGAGCTCACTTAAAAAAAAATGTAACATGGAATTATTTCAGTTGTTTTTTTCCAAATCTTAATGACAACCTGTACTGATTTCCAGTTACTCCAAACTTCCTTAGATACCATTGCTTAGGATACACACTTCTTAGGCACAATGTTGGGTAATTCAAACCATTTCTGCCTATCTTTATTTTCTTTATAAGTTCTTAGAATATCATCCATAAATAGTCAACTTCTAAGTAACCCAGATCAAATATTGACAAGGCTATTTATGTGGTTTGCACCCTAAGAATTTGCAATTTTGATATTCTATACCCATTCTCTGGAATCTTTCATTATATCATGGGGATCTTTTAGTATCTTCTAAACTTCAAGACACTAAACGTCTGAGTTCTGCCCCAACCCTTTTCAGTTATTATTGTGGTTTAATAATATATGCATATTGCAAATAGTCAATGAATAGAAATACAATCTCAGGATTACCACTCATTGATGACAATTACAGCTGTAGCTAGAAGGAGAACATGATGTATCCACAGCATCTAAAGCCATTATCAGGGCAGCCAAAATAAAAACCCAGATATCTAAACTTGTGTCATCAATCTGAGGCAATAAAAGATGGCTGTTGAAAGCCTTTCATATTTAACCCTCATTGCTGATTTCCTATGGTTGCCTTCTTCTACTTGTATGTATATTAATGTGGAACTCCTATAGAAAACTTTACGTGTTAATTTCACTAAAGATAGATTATATTCTCTATATTGTGGAATTGATATTTTAGCTAATATGTGAAAATCTCAGCTTGTGTGTAAGTTATCTCTGAGATGTAAATAGTAAAGAAAAACTTTTTGAGAACAGTGACCTGTGTTCATTAATTCTTAGATGGAATATTTTGAAATAACGGCATGTTCCTATTTACACACAAATATTTTCAACTGCAAATTACCAGGCATCACTGTTCATCCTTTTTTTTTTTTTTGACACTGCGATTATAAAACCTAGCATATTTTTCTGATAGTAGTTATTTGTGTACATGAATAACATTTAATTGATTATTGTGTATTAGCCTGAGCTTAACTCTAGCTTCTAATTATTTATCATAGTCAAAGCATTTTTTAAAAAATTAATAGGCTTTGGCAATATGATCAACACTCTCACCATCCTTTACTGTCTCAGATTGATAACACAGGTTAAATTGTCTGGATTGTTCTTTCTTCTGGCCTGGTGCTGACTTTTTATGCTGTGGATATATCATGTTCTCCTTTTAGCTACAGCTGTAACTGTCATCAAGGAGTGGCAATGGCCATGGAGTTCCTCTCTTCTATTTACCAGGGGTTATAATGAAATACTTTGTAAACATCACAATTGATTTACACAATATGATTTATAATAGTAGTCAACAGTATCAGCTCGCAATATGGATACAACTACTGAAACAATAAATAAGTTATATTTCTTGAATTTAGAATGTGAGCAATATAAGAGAGAATATTAGAGATACTAAAAGATAGATATTTAAAGCTCAGACTAAGTGGGAAAATTCTGATGGTTGTTTCTAATATTTCCACTAGGAGTCATAATTAATTATTCAATTGAAATAATACCACATTTTACATGTACACTATCCCAAAGTAGTTAGTTACATTCCTATCCATTTGACTGGAAGAAATGAGGAGGAGAGAGGTCAAAAGGGAGACTAAAAATAGTTTCAATTTTCTTTATTAATTCACAGGACAATTATTTTCAGTTTTCCTCAAATGAACAGAATTAGCTTTCTGTCCAATTCTCTCTATGCAAGTTAGCAGATCTAAAACATCCAACATACTGAAGCATTGCTTTCAGTGTTTCTTATGTTCACAGGTACAAAACAACAAAAATAAAAGGAACACTCCTCTGAATTCTTAAACTGCTTCTTAGAACTAAAGAAGATGATGTGATCTTGATGGTATGACGTATCTGTTTATAATACAAGGTCAAATAAAAATGTTCTTTTTATGATCAAGCAGAAACTTTTATTTTTGCAAACTCTGCTAGTGATTCAGTATTGGTGAAAAAAATTTCGAGATTTTATTTGTTTATTGGAACATATTTCTATGGTTGTATACATAAGTGACCCACAAAATTCTACCAGGGAAATTCTACAGCTTATAAACACCTTCAGCAATGTAGCAGGATACAAGATTAACTCAAAGAAATCAGTAGTCCTTCTATACACTAAAGATAAAAGGGTTGAAAAAGAAATAAGAGAAACATCACCCTTTATAATAGCTGTAAATAGCATTAAATACTTTGGAGTAACTCTAACCAAAGAAGTAACAGATCTATTTGAAAAAAACCTTTAAATCACTGAAGAAAGAAATTGAAGAGGATATCAGAAAATGGAAAGCTCTCCCATGTTCCTGGATAGGTAGGATTAACATAATAAAAATGGCAATTCTACCAAAAGCAATCTACAGATTCAGTGCACTGCCTATCAAAATCCCAACACAATATTTTATGGACTTTGATAGTACAATACTCAACCTCATTTGGCAAATAGGAAAGCCAGGATTGCCAAAACAATTTTGCTCAACAAAAGATGCTCAGGAAGCATCACATTCCCAGACTTCAAGTTATGCTATAGAGCTACAGTAATAAAAACATGGTACTGGCATAAAAACAGACTTATGGGTCAGTGGAATCAAATTGAGGATCCAGGCAGTAACCCAAAAACCTATGAAAACCTGATCTTTGACAAAGAGGCCCAAAATATTCAATGGAAAAAGATAGTATCTTTAACAAAAGGTGTTGGCTTACCTGGTTGGTAGTGTTTAGAAGAATGCAAAATATCCAAGCCTTTCACCCTGCAAAAAACTCAAATCCAAATGGATCAAAGACCTCAACATAAACCCAGCTACATTGAACTTGACAGAAAAGATAGTGGGAAATACCCTCCAACACACTTGCACAGTGACCCCTTCTTTTTTTTTAACACTTTTATTTATTTATTTGCCTTGGTGTTTGCCTGGAACTGGAACTACAGACAGTTGTTAGCTGCCACGTGGGTGCTGGGAATCAAACCCGGGTCCTCTGGAAGAGCAGACAGTGCTCTTAACCGCTGAGCCATCTCTCCAGCCCACAGTGACCCCTTCTTAAATATAACACCAGTAGCACAGACACTAAGAACAAAAGTCTATAAGTGGGACCTCCTGAAGCAGAGACACTTCTGTAAGGCCAAGGTCACATTTAATAAGACAACAATAGCCTACACAATGGGAAAAGTTTTTTATTAACTCTACAAGTGACAGATGACTGATCTTAAAATATATAGAAACTGGAGCCCAAACCCCTAAATAACTCAATAAAAATGGGGTTCAGAACTAAAAGGGGAATTCTCAGCTGAAGAATTAGAAACTACTGAAAGGTACAAGAAAATGTGCTCAACATTTTTAGCCTTCAGAGCAATGCAAATAGAAACAACTTTGAGATACCACTTTATACCTGTCAGAATCACGAAGATTAAAAACACAGATGACAGCCTGTGCTGGAGAGGATGCAGAGTGAGGAGAACACTCTACCATTTTCGTTGGCAGTTTCAACTTGTTCAGCCACTCTGGAATGCAGTGTGGTGGTTTCTCAGAAAATTGGGAATCAGTCTCCTCAAGGATCCAGCAATACTACTTTTAGGCATGTACCATAAGATGCACATTGGTACCACAAAAGCATTAGCTCAATTATGCTCATAGCATCATTGTTTGTAATAGCAAGAACCTGGAAACAACCTAGATGCCCATCAACTGAAGAATGGATTAACAAACTGTGGTACATCTATCTACACAATGGAGTACTACTCAGCAGTAAGAAAAATGATATCTTAAAATGTGCAGGCAAATGGATGGATTATGAGAATATCCTCCTTAGCAAGGTATCACAAACCCAGAAAGAGAAGCAGGGAATGTACTCACTCATTAGTGGACTTTAAACAAAAAGCAAAGCATGTCCAAGCTGCCAACCACAACCACTGAACAGCTTGGGATCTGCATCACTTTGGACCAGCACCTTGGATCCCATGTCCTACAGGGGAACACCTGATTCATTGTCTAAGTCATGTCAGGAATATGTGTCAGAATAAAACTATTTGTGCTATGGATAGAGAGAGATCAAAGAGCCTCTAAGTTTTTACATCTTTCTAGAAATACTCCATAATCTGAAGTCCTCTCATCACCCACTTCTTAGTTTCTGTGAGTTTCCCACGGTCCCAGATTGAGTAAAAAGCTTTCAGAAGATAGTCTTCATTAAACTGCAGCAAAATGAAGAAAGGATAGAAGGAGGGAGACTAAGAAGAAAGAAGAGGAGGGAAAAGGGGGGAGGGTAAAGGCACAGGGATCAGGGAAAATGTATGGAAAGTGAGTAGGAATGTTTGTGGAGGTATTTTACACCAGCATCGGATTCTCTTGCTGCTTTTCAGTCATTGTAACAAGCAGCTGTATCTTACTCTCATCCAGCTTCTCTATAGGATCTTTAGAGTTTGCTAATTGTAAATTACTCAGAGAGTGATGTTTAGTATCCATGAGTGCTCTCAACTTTGACAATGGGTAGCTTGGCCAGTTTCTCCCAAGACTAAATCTTTATTTTCATAACTAGTGCAAAGCTTAGGAGCACCCTTCTTGTATCAGTTCGAGTTCAATAAAGAGGATAATCAGAAATCTGTTGAGGCTGAAATGGCATCTGCAAACCATAGTTTCTACTTTTACAATAAGCCAAATCAATTTTTGAAGCATCCTAAGCCTCCAGGGATGTAAATGGTCCTAGTTTGCTTCTTTGTTGCTGTGCTAAAAACCTGACCAATACAATTTGTGAAGAGGAAGGTATTTGGCTTAGTGTAACAGCTCACAATCTGACATGGAAAGTCAATGGATGAATTTAAACAGGAGTAAGGAGGCAGAATATATAACAGTAACCACCAAGAATTGCTGCTTACTGGCTTGGTCTTTACGGCATCATCAGTTGGTCTTCTTATACAACCTAGATCATTTGCTAAAGAGTGCTACTACACACACTTAGAATCTCCCACATCAACCATCACTAAAGAAAGTGCCACACAGACTTAACTAAAGATCAGTATGATTTAGTTGCTTCTTCCCAAGTGACTCTAGATTCTGTTGAATTGATGTAAGTAAACCAAACCAGCACAGGCAGAGAGTGGTACAGAGATTTAGGGCACAGAATGTGAGTAGAAAAATAGGAACCATTAAAACAATATAGCAAAGACTGTACTTTTTGTGGTATTTGCAGTTATTCTATATTAGACACAGAATCAATCATTAAAAGTAAAAACATACAATTATATAAATAATACATCAAAAGGAAAATAATTTATAAGAATAAAATATTATCCCTAAACTTTGGTCATATTTATAATCAAAATAATGCATAGTATGTCAAGGAGATTCTTTATATTATTCCAGTGATTCTGATACAATTTATAACAAATGGTGCTGCTTGGGTATGAAGAGGACAAATGTCCTGTTCCTTCTGAGAATTAATATGAATAATAAGACCTTAAGGTAATCTCTGCATTTCTAATAATTTAAAATAAATGCATTATTTTAAAACTGGTCAATTTTTAGTAACTTATGATGTATATGTATGTGAAAATAGGAGCAAATATATAAAAAAGCAATGTTGAGTGTCTGTATTAAGGAAATACAAATAATCCAAATGTTTATCAGTATATGTGTGTTTCTGTCAATCAAGGTACATCCATTCAGCAAGAAAGCTTATAAACTGACACAGTAATGTCAATCTTGAATTTCATTCTGTTACCTGCCTGTGTTTATGGCTTTCTTATTTCTATTTATTTGGTGTTGGAGGCACACGTGACAAAGAGTGTTAGTGAAAGTCAGAAGGTCATTTTCTAAAATCAGTTCTTTACCAATACAATATGGCTCACCGGGAATAAAACTGGTGTACCAGGCATGGACGTAGACACACTAACCCAGGGAAACTTCACAATCATCTATGTATACTTTTAAAATAAGGTTGAGGTGAATGTCACTGGATAAAAGATAAAACACACACACACACACACACACACACACACTATATGCATCATCTAGAACATATCGTGACCATGAAAAGTGATGTGTTTTACTTGTTTGTTTACTTGGTGCTCAAGTAATTAGCAGCACACATATTTTATTTTATCCATTTGAATTAAAAAAAGGAAAAAGATCAATAAGTATTTGGGAAGAAAGTAAAAAGTTTCTTTACTTTTCTAGAGTCCTTTATCCAGTTCCACAAAAGAGCTAGTTGAATGAGTTTATTTAATAATCATTAAACAAGTCTGAGGATTTGACCTCTTGAGACCAGAAAGTGATTTGTATACAATTGTAGAATTCAGTAAAAAAACTGCTAAGGGTCTTTGTACAAACCTAATTAGGCCCCCATAGGACTAGAGAAAACACAGGAATAAGTACATTAATGAGCAGTATAATTTCATATGGTGACACATGCATTTGAATACTTATGAAACCTCCCAGTTGGTTTCCTGTTTGAAGAAATTCATTCGGTCTTAACTAACATTTTTAGACAAAACTTTCCATTTCTAAGATATCTTTGCATATACCTTTTCTCTAAGTTTCTATCTTATAAAATATATTATGTTAAATGTTAAAGACAAAAAATGATAAAATATCTTTTCATAATGTTTATAGTTTTTGATGTAGCAGTTCATTTAAAAATACTTTTCAAACATTTAACTTTGAGTATCTGGGTCAGAGAATGCATATGAATGCAAAGGAGATGAAAAGGGGCTGTCAGGTCCCAGGAGTTGGAGTTATAGGCAGTTGAGAGCTTCCCAATTTGGACACTGTAAACCTTGCTGAATGTTCTGCAAGAACAAGCAGTTCATGGTCCTACCCATTGTAACATCCCACTAGCCCTGTTCATCTTAATTGTGGCCTTTATATTTTTCAAAATAAGATTCTGTAAAGCTCAGTGGCTCTGTGTGGGAAATTAGAGGTATACAAAAATAAATAACTGTTTTATCAATTTATACAAGGCAGTCTTATACAATTTTATTTTACACATATCATTGGGGAGGTACCCAATATCTATAATTCATGAATATGAATGACCATCTACCTATGGGTTGCAAATGTGATTGAAGAATTCTCCAGCTACTTATGGTGTATAGTTCCCTGATTAGAGACTTCAGAGTGGTTAAGACCAATTCAGACCACTTCCAAATAAGAAACTTCCTTAGCTCATTTACACATCTGGTGTGAATAAAAGAACCTATAAAATTTGTGTCTATGTCTCTGTTAGTTAATAAATAATCCTGTAACAATAGAAATTTCTCCTCAGAAAATATGTCTGTCATGATTCATTCTGTTCAGAAGTAATGATACTGACTTCTCACAACAAATACAATTTCTAAAGAGTGGAAGATGTAGATAACTCCTGTACATATCAAACACAATGCCAGAAAATCCACCGAGTCAGAAAAATCAATGGATTATGGTGGTTCAGATAAAATACCCCCAAAGGTCCAAAGGAAGTGATGCTATTAGGAGGTATGGCTTTATTGGGGGAAGTGCGTTTCTGGGGTGGGCTTTGTGGTTTTATATGCTCAAGCATGACCCATTGTGATAGTCTCTTTTCATGCTGCCTGATAATCTAGGTATAGAATTCTTAAACACCTCTCCAGTACCATTAATGCCTGTATGCCACCATGTTCCCTGCCATAGTGACAATGGACTCAACCTCTGAATTGTAAGCTATCTCCAGATAAATTCCTTCCTTTATAAGAGTTTCCATGGTTGTGGTGTCTCTTTATAACAGTAGAACACTGACTGAGACAAGAACACAAGTGTCAGTGTCTAAATTCCCCTCTCAAGGGTAAACCAACAGATTAACTTTCAGTTTATTGTTTCAAGCAATGATAAAAAGAAGAATGGACCCAAGATGGCTTAGTTCAGCATCCACTCAGGCAGATCTGCTTTCCTCACCCCAACATCAAAACTGGATCAGGTGTTCTTCTGCAGAGAATGGGATCCAAGGTGCCAGCCCAAGGTGCTTCAGATACCAAGCTGGCCCCAAGTGGTTGTACCTTGGGAATGCTTTACTTCTGGTTTAAAGTCCACTAGTGAGTTAGTACACCTCATGTTTATCTTTCTGGGTTTGTGATACCTTGCTCAGGAGGATATTCTCCAAATCCATCCATTTGTCTGCAAATTTTAGGATATCATTTTTTCTTACTGCTGAGTAGTACTCCATTATGTAGATGTACCACAATTTGTTAATCCATTCTTCAGCTGAGGGGCATCTTGGTTGTTTCCAGGTTCTTGCTATTAAAAATAATGCTGCTATGAACATAGTTGGGCTAATGCTTTGGAGTGCAAGTGTGCATCTTTAGGGTATATGACCAGTAGTGGTATTGCTGGATCCTTGGAGAGATTGTTTCCCAGTTTTCTGAGAAACTGCCATACTGCATTTCAGAGTGGCTAAACATGCTTATACTCCCACCAATGATGGAGGAGAGTTCCCCTTGCTCTTCAACCTCTCCAGCATAGGTTCTCATCTGTGTCTTTTGAGGGGGAAGGGAGTTTGAACAAGGGGATACATGGATAAAAATGAGGCTTTATTCATAATAAAAAAATAAATAAGATGGATCAGCAATGATAGTCAATATTCCAGAGGAAAAGTAAGAGAGAGAATGAATATGAATGAAATTAGATGCCAAATAACTGGAATATCTTCTGTGTACCTGCTGAAGCATGTCCAGTGTTGAGCTTAGTTACTACTTTTCCTCCTCCTTTTTCCTGGACCTAAACATTTTAAGCTGTGTTCAGTGACACATATTTATTGTTGTTTATCTCAGCTCTTTATTCTTTTAGTGGTTCCACAACTTAGATCCCAAATCAATCACAAAAGATGCTCATTCTTTATTATAAATGTCTGTCATTAGCTGTATTGTTGAATTCTTATTATATCCTTGTGCTATATGGCTGAATTCATATGCCTCTATATTGAATTCAGCAATATAGCACAAAGATATATTGACATTGTTGGATTTTGGAAGAAATGCTTCCAACTGATGTTACTTCCCTCTCATCAGTGACTACAAAAATGTTACTTTTCTAGTATATAAGCCCTAATTATCAAATGGAAATTAATACATTCATTAACAGAGAAATCTGGTACAGAGAATTCTGGAGACTAAAGTAAAAACTCCCAGGTACGATAGGATAGAATCCTATAGAGATGAATGGTTGTTCATCCGCCATGGAACTAGGTTTGCTTTTGATATAGAAATCCTTTTTTCTGAATAATTTCCAGGGGTTTTATTTATTCTTGACAAAACAGACTGCTTCATTAATGGGATGGAATGTGTAACTTGTAGAATTTAGAGTATATTTGCTTCTTTCTACAAATCATTTCCTTAAGTTAAATAACTATTTCCAGTGTATTCATTAAATGTCATTGTTGATGTCCATTATAATAACATGCTTTTCTATGAAAAATTAACTGTTTATTAACCATCATTTGTGTTTAATTCCCTTTTAATATTTATAACATTTTAATCTCCAGCATAACATCTTTTATTTAAAAAGTATTTTTCATATATACCACTGCCCTCCTCCCAGTCCTTCCACAGCCTCCACTGCCCCAGCTCCCCATTCAATTCCCAAGAAGGGCAAGGAATTCAAAAGTGAGTCAGTTCTCTCTGGCTTATCTAGTTGAGGTAGTCTTCCCCTGCCCCCAGGTTCAAGACTGAATTAGGTGTTGCTGGGTAGGGAATGGGCTCTGAGATGTCAGCTCATGCTCCAGGAATAAACATAGAAGGAAGTGTGCTGGGGAGTGGATCTGGGGAAAGAGGGAGGTTGGGTGAAGTGAGACCAGTAAAAGTAGGGGATGCTGCAGTCAAGATATAGCGTATTATAGAAGAATAAGAAAAATAATGCTGAATATTCCTTTGTGATGATGGCAGTTTTGTTTTTTTTTTTTCTATGAACTGCCAATTCATAGTCTTGGCCAATTCTTCCATTGCATTGTCTTTACAATAGAAGCCCATTAGGGCCACTTCTGCATTATAAATACTTTTTTCTCTTAAGGACTATTTGACTCAAAAATCCTAAAGAAAATAAACTAGAACACAGGACACCAAGATGGTGAAGTAGAAAAAGTCCTGACAAAATGAGGTCCCCCTAGTCTCAAGGCTCAGTAAGATGTTCCTCTGTAAGATGGAATGGGCTCTGAGAAGTCAGTTCATTCACCAAGAATAAACTATGGTCCTACTAGAAGAGGTTCCACATGCCCTTCACCAGTCTGCTACATTCAGAGGGTTTAGTTAGTTTCCATGAAGATTCTTCTGCTGTCATTTCAGAGTCAGTAAGCTCGTAATAGCTCAGGTCAGGCATCTCTGTTAATCTCCTTCTCATGATACTGATCCCTTTACTCATATAGTTGCTCCTTTCTTTTTTCACCTGGACCCAGAGCTCAAGCTGGTGCTTAGCTATGAATCTCTGCTTTTGCCTCCATCCTTTGCTGGATGTAGGTTCTATAATGACAATTATGATGGCCACTCATTTGATTATAGGGGAAGTCCTGTTTAGGTATGCTCTCCACTACTGCTTACAGTGCTAGCTGAAGATATCTTGTAGGTTCTTGGATGCTTTCTTAGTATCAGGTTTCTTCTAACCCTACAATAGCTCTCTCTATCAAGATATCTATTTCTTTTTCTACCTCTCCTCCCATGATACTGCTCCCATGCAACCATGTTTTTATGATTCTAATTTACTAAAGAGATCTTCTTTATTTCCCTTCCCAGGGGGAATGTATGGATTTCTTTCTTAAATTCCTATAACCTAAATACTTGGGGATTATGGATTGTAATCTTCTTATTCTTTGCTTTACAACTAAAATCCACTTATAAGGGAATACATACCATATCTATCTTTCTGTTTCTGTGTTACCTCACTCAGGATGATACTCTCTAGACCATTTGATTTGTCTTCTGCTGAGAATTTCATTTTTAGTTCTGAATCCCATTTTTTGTTTGGATTATTCAAGGTTTTGGGCTCTAGATTCTTGAGGTCTCTATATATTTTAGAGATCAGTCCTCTGTCACTTGTAGGGTTGGTGAACATCTTTTGCCATTTTGTAGGCTGTTGTTTTTGTCTTATTGACAGTGTCCTTGGCTTTACAGAAGCTTTTCAGTTGCAGGAGGTCCTACATATTGATTGTTGTTCTTAGTGTCCATGCTACTGGTGTTATATTTAAGAAGTGGTCAGCTGTGCCAATGCGTTGGAGGGTATTTACCACTTTCTTTTCTATCAAGTTTAGTGTGTCTTGTTTTATGTTGAGATCTTTGATCCACTTGGATTTGAGTTTTGTGCAGGGTGATAGGCTTGGATCTATTTGCATTTTTCTGCACACTACCATTTAGCTATGCCAACACTATTTGTTAAAGATACTATCATTTTCTATTGAATATTTTGGCCTCTTTGTTGAAGATCAGGTGTTCATAGGTTTTTGGGTCAATGCCCGGATCCTCAATTCTATTCCATTGATCCACAAGACTATTTTTATGCCAGTACCAGGCTGTTTTTATTACTGTGGCTCTATAGTATAATTTGAAGTTGGGGATGGTGATGCCTCTGAGGTTCTTTTGTTGAACAAAATTTATTTGGTAATCGTGGTATTCTTGTTTTTCCAAATGAAATTGAGTGTTATTCTTTCAAGGTATTTAAAAAATTGTGTTTTGTGATTTTGATGTGCAGTGCATTGAATCTGTAGATTGCTTTTGATAGAATTGCCATTTTTACTGTGTTGATCCTATTTTTTTCTTAAGGCTGGGTAACATTTCTTCAATGACTGTTGAATTTATTTTATGTGCCTTTGAGCTGATATTCTTTTTTTTAAAATCCCAATTATTCTTAGGTGTGATCTTTTCATGATTTGCCATATTCTCTACACATTTTTTGTTATGAGTTTTTTTATTTTTCTATTTTCTTTGACTGATATATCTATTTGATCTATTGAATATTTCACACCAAAAATTGTTTCTTTCATCTCTTGTATTATGTTGATTATACTTGTATCTGTAGCTCCAGTTTGTTTCTTCAGATTTTCTATTTCTTTTTTTTTTCAAAATGAAAAGTTTTATTGAACAAGATCTTAGACATACTGACCACAATAAAAAGAAAAAGGACTTATATTAAGAAAATTAGAGTTGAAAAGTGAGGCTCTGTTTGTGTCTTCTTTATTGCTTCTATTTCAATTTTTAAACCTTGAAATGTTTCCTGACCTGTTTAATTGCTTTTTCTTGGTATTCTTGATTAATTTATTTTCTTTTAGGGATTTGTTGATCTCTTCCAAATTTTTCTTTTTTTTTTCTTCTATTACTTTAAGGAATTTATTTCTTTTTAAGGCTTCTATTATCTTCATAAAGTTGTATTAAAATTTGTTTTCTTCTGCTTCTTCTGCAGTGCCATGCTCAGGTCTTGCAGAACCTCCTGAATCTGGTGGTGCTATGTTGTTCTTATTATTGTTGTACATATACTTGCATTTGTGTCTGTCATTGCTTCCTTGTATCAATGCAGGATTTGTCAGTATCTCAGGGAGCTGATTTTGATCCAATCTGTTCTGGCTGTGCCTATCTTTCAGGAAGTCTTTCTTGGTGCAATCTGTGATCTTGGTGTACTTGGTTGTAGTGTACTCTGTATCACAGTGACTTGTAAATGGTATAATAAGAGGTGACTCATTCTGTGTCTCGAGGATCCACTCTTGGTCCAATATGAGCTCTTGATCATTTAGGGGCTCTTTATCTAATATATGCTGTTGAGTCATAGGTTTCAGGTCCCCCTCTTAATCCAGTAGTTGCTGACAAACAGTGGGTCTCAAGTTCCTGCTGAGGTAAGTTGGTGAAGGGTTGAGTTGGGGAGTAGTACAGGGATTTGTAGTTCATAGTGTCCAATCAACTGGGTTTTACCAGGCTTTCTGGCCTTCAGAGGTTTTTTCCTATCCTGGATTTAGTGCATAGATGAGTGAGGTTGAGGTTCCAAGAGGTGTGTCCCACGCTTGAGTCCTAGAGATTGGGATTTTAGCCTGAGCTGGGTAGAGTGTCACTCAACTATTGTTCAGATATGTACAAAGTATCTATGGGTCTCTAGTTGCCCCTGAAGTTTCAGATGGGATGGTTTGGAGAATTAAGCTGGGTTTTGTAGCTCTTGGTCTGATGAGTGCACAGGATCTGTGCATCAACATAGACCTTTTTGCATTCTTCTACATACCAGTATTCAGATAGAATTGTACCATATGTTAAAAAGCTTATTTTTATACTGCATATATCTGGCTTCCTTATCAAAAATCAGGTGTCCATGAGTGTGTGGATTTAAGTCTGGAACTTCAATTCAATTCCATTAATCTACTTGTCTACTTTTCTGCCTATACTATATAGATTTTATTATTACATTTCTGTAGTATAGCATTAAATCAGGGATGTTGACACCTCTACATGTTCTTTTATTATATATCATTGTTTTAGTTATTCTAGTTTATTTGTTTGTTTTTTTCTGTTTTTTCATATAAATTTAAGTATTTTTCCATGTCTGTAATGTATTTTGTTGAAATTTTGATGGTATTTGTCTTGAATCTGTACATTGTTCTTTGTAGAATAGCCTTTTTACTATATTAATATTGCCCATCAATCATCATAAGAGATCTTTTATATTTTCTGATATCTTCTTCTTCAATTTCTTCCTTCGAGGACTTAAAGTTTATACAGGTCATTGGCTATAAGGGTGTTGTTTCTCTAATTTCTTTTTCAACCATTAGCATTTATATATACAAAGTATACGTTTTTCCAGTTAATTTTGTAACCAGCCATTTCAGTAAAGGTATTTGTCAGCTATAGGAGTATCCTGATAGTATTTTGCAGGTTGCTTATGTATACAATCATATTATCAGGAAATATTGATAATTTGACTTTTTTCCCAATCTGTCTTTCCCTTATTTTCTTCAATTTTTATATTGTTCCAGATAAAACTTCAAGTATTATATTGAATATGCATGGAAACAGTGAAAAACTCTTGTCTTGGCCCTTATTTTAATGGAATTGTTTTGAGTTTCCCTTATTCTGATGATAGCAATAGGCTTTTTGTAATTTGATATTTAAATAGCTATACCAGTTTGCTTCTTGGTTCATTTGCTTGTAAAATTTTTTTCAAACCCTTTACTCAGAGATAAAAGAAAAAATTGATATAAATTTCACAGACAAATAGATGGATTTGGAGAAGATCCTACTGAGGAAAATATCACAAACCCAGAAAGAGAAGCAAGGATGTACTTACTCATTAGTGGACTTAAAAAAAAAGATGTCATTGTATACAAGAGCTGAAGTCTCGAAGATAATTAAAAGATGTAATGTTTCACTTCTGCATTGATGGCCTCTGGCAGAGGTATGATTGAAGAAGGTATTATTTTGTTTAAGGGGTTGGCCACAGGATGTTTAATTATGCCCCAGCAGATAATTGAATAGCATTAATGAGGTTTTTTTCATAAATGCAGAAATCTTAAGAATGGGTATGAAACTGAAAGAAGTGATAACTGAGTTTGATGAGGTGTATGATATAAAATCACCAAATAATTTTAAAAAAGGCAAAAAGGGAAAAAAATACTACGATTAATATCTGGGTTTCACTGGCTTTGTAATATTTAAAGGCTTTGCTTAATTCTTAAGTTTTATGGAATTACATGATATGTATTTGTCTTAGTTGTTTTAAATTATAGTCGAAATCTGTATTAACTTTATATTTTCTTATGTTTTTTGTCTTATCATTGTCTTTTATTTTTAGTATTTTATTAGTATTTCAAACAGGCTACAAAGTATGCATTTGTTACAATCATTCATTGAATTTAGGTTTAATTTTGCTATCTAAAAACTCACCAGTTCTTCTCCAATTCTTCAGTTTATTGAAATAAGTGTATAATATATGTTTTCATGATTTTCTGGAATTTCATTCATATCTGTTAAAATGGGACATTTCATGACGAGCAACAAAGAAAGAATTCTCTGAAAAGAACCAATGAGCATTTAGTTGATAGCAGAGGTGAAGGAAGCTTGAGGTAAGGTGAGGGAGCATTAAACCTGAGCTGTGGGAAGAAAAGCCTTTTCAAACCATAGAGATAGCAAGGAGGAAGAGTAGGAGATAAACTGTTCTCCAGGTGATCTATTATGTGTGAATCAATTCCTGGGTGCTAAAGAAAAAACCTGGAGAAATTAATACTCCTTGATGTTACAGTGTACTTTGCAGAAATGAATTGAGTAATGTATGTAATCCAATAGATTCTTATTGTAAATACATTTATTGAAGGAAAAAATACTTTCAATGCCTAATGAAAAAATAAAGTATTTTTCTAGAAATAAATCAGTTTACTTTGCTTGCTCTTATGATAGTTGTTTCTTACTTTGATTGTACTAGCATTTTAAAGTTATTTTCAGGGATCTTAATATTTGCAATAGCTACTACATAAGACTTCATTGAAAAAATGAGTTTTCTGAATTTATTTTTCATCATTATATAGTTTTTTGACAACTAAGTTTGAGACTAACTAATTTCACAGTTTCAAAATTCAAGATGCAGCAGAAAAAAATGGAATTTTGATTTTTGTTCTTGGACCTAGGGGAAATTATGAGGTAAAATATAACTACCATTAATTACTATTGTCATTGTGAAATTATCTCTCCACTTCTTTGCTTAAGTAAGCGCTGATCCACATGTAAATGAGAAACAGTTACTTTTGGTTTTGTGCTCTCATATTTAATTTTAGGGTTGGCCAGCACTTATGACAGCATTCATCAAAGGCATGATAAACTTCTCTTTTGAATCTCTAATCCAAATAAGAGAGAGATAATATGCTGTTGCTCTGAATAATATTCTGTGTTGGTATCCTTAATGTTACAGGGACTCTGACTAGAAGATCAGATCAGAAGTGACAAAATGTCTCAGACTGAAAAGGAAGGACTGATGCAACTTGGGAAAGATGTCCCTCCACTTTCCCTAACATTTTCTAATTTTTATGTTATTTTCCCTAAAGGAGAAACAATATTTTTTCTTTTATTTCCTTAGAAAATTCTGTAGCATTTAATTGAAGCCTATTCACAGTGTAATATAGGACACACACACACACACACACACACACACACACACACACACATGAACACTGCTTGAGCTTGAAATTATTTTAGTAGATAGGATTTTTTTGTCTCAGGATTGTAAAAATATAGGGAGGTCAAATGTAAAATAGACAAAAATACATGGCATAAGGAGTGTATTTATTGAAAAATATACTATTCTGTCCTAAAGTCACACCCCTAAATTAAAAACTAATGTTCAGTTCTACAGTGCATTGAACAAACATTTTAGACAAACTAAAATTTTTATTTACAGTTTAATTCATCATTTAAACATAGCAAATAAGATAACATTCACTCATGTTTCATTACTTATTTCAAGCTATGAGTCTTGTGCACCTGGAAGTTTCTGTACACCAGCAGAACATTCAATCATGTTTTCCTTACTATAAACAGACTCATAGGAGATGGCTGAGAACTCACTGAGAAACCTAATTTATATAGGATATACCTATGAGAGATATCAGTTAGATTACTTTTCACTGAAGAATTGCCTATCTCCATTATTTCTACGTGCATTTTTTCTTTTGATTTTAATTTCTTCAATTACTCTTTAAAAATTCTTGTTTCATAATGCATGCAAACATATTCATGGGATGTGTGATATTTTTATAATAATTACAAGATTTTTAATTGTAATCTTAGATATTGTAAATAAATACTTACATAATTAATTTATCTTGTAGAAATTCCAAACTTAATAGAGACAAACTCAAAGCAATCCCACTAAAATCAGGACTAGAAAAGGAAATCCTCTCTCCCCTTATCTATTCAATAAAGTTCTCAAAGTTTCAGCTAAAGCAATAAGAGAATGAAAGGAGATTAGTGGGATACAAATTGGAAAAGAAGAAGTGAATCTATCTATTTGTAGATGACATGATTGTATATCATAAGTGATCCACAAAATTCTGTCAATGAACTTCTATAGCTAATAAACACCTTCAGAAATGTAGCAGGATACAAGACTAAATCAAAGAAGGCAATAGCCTTGCAATACACTAAAGATAAAAGGATGGCAAAAAGAAATAAGTGAAATATCACACTTTGTACTAGCTGCAAATAGCATTAAATAACTTGGAATAACTATAACCAAAGAAGTAACAGATCTATTTAAAAAAACTTTAAATCATTGAAGAAAAAAATTGAAGAGGATATCAGAAAATGGAAAAAGCTCCCATATTCCTGGATAGGTAGGATCAACATAGTAAAAATGAAAATTCTACCAAAAGCAATCTATAGACTCAATGAACTTCCCATCAAAATCTCAACACAATTTTTTTACAGACTTTAAAAGAACAATACTCAATTTCATTTGGAATAACAGGAAAGCCAGGATTGCGAAAACAATTTTGCTAAACAGAAGAACCTCAGGAGGTATCATCATCCCTGACTTCAAGTTATACTGTAGAGCTGCAGTAATAAAAACAGCCTGGTACTGGCATAAAAACAAACTTGTGGATCAATGCAATAGAATTGAGGATTCCGGCATTAACCCAAAAACATATGAACACCTGATCTTTGACAAACAGGCCTAAAATATTCAATAGAAAAAAGATCGTATCTTTAACAAATGGTGTTAGCATAGCTAAATGGTGGTGTGTAGAAAAATGGAAATAGATCCAAGCCTATCACCCTGCACAAAACTAAAATCCAAGTGGATTAAAGACCTCAATACAAGCCCAGCCACACTGAACCTGATAGAAAAGAAAGTGGGAAATACCCTCCAACCCATTGGCACCAGTAACCACTTTATAAATGTAACACCTGTAGCACAGTCAATAAGAACAACAATCAATAGGTGGGACATACTGAAACTGAAAAACTCCTGCGAAGCCAAGAACACTGCAAATAGGACAAAACGCCAGCCTACAGAATAGCAAAAGCTTTTCACCAACCCTACAAGTGATAGAGGACTGATCTCTAAAATATATAGAGAACTCAAGAAACTAGAGCCCAAAACTTTGAATAACCCAATCAAAAAATGGGATTCAGAACTAAAAGTGGAATTCTCAGCAGAAGAATTACGAATGCCTGACAGGCACTTGAAATAGTGCTCAACTTCTTTAGCCAACAGAGAAATGCAAATGAACAGAACTTTGAGATATCACCTTACTCCTGTCAGATTGGCTAAGATAAAAGACACAGATAACAGCCTATGCTGGGGAGGTTGAGGAGCAAGGGGAACACTCCTCCATTGTTGGTGAGAGTGTAAGCTTGTTCAGCCACTCTGGAATGCAGTATGGCAGTTTCTCAGAAAACTGGGAATCCATCTCCACAAGGATCCAGCAATACCACTTCTGGGTGTATACCCTAAAGACACACATTCACACTCCAAAGGTATTAGCTCAACTATGTTCATAGCAGCATTATTCATAATAGCAAGAACCTGGAAACAACCTTGATGCCCCTCAACTGTATAATGGATTAGCAAACTGTGGTACATCTACACAATGGAGTACTACTCAGCAGTAAGAAAAAAATGATATGCTAAAATTTTCAAGAAAACAGATGGATTTGGAGAATACTCTCCTGAGTGAGGTATCACAAATCCAGAAAGATAAGCAGGGGATGGAGTCACTTATTAGTGGACTCTAAACAAAAAAGCAAAAAGCAAAGCCTGTCCAAGCTGCAAACAATAAATTTAACAGCTTGGGATGTGAAAAACCTTGGACTGGCACCCTGGATCCTGCTTCCTCCAGAGGAACATCTGACCCAGTCTTGATATTGGGGCGAGGAAAGCGAATCTGCCAGGAATGGGTGCTGAACTTAACCATATTGTGACCTTGGTACCTTATGCCCTTGATGGGGAGGAGATAAAGTGATGTGGTGGAGCAGAGAGAGTGACTGAAAGGGGTGGGAGGGTGGAAGGAGCTTGAACAAGTATATACAGGGATAAAATATATGAGTTTATTCATGATTAAAAGAAACAGTGTTCAAAAAAATTCAATCTAGCACTTTGGTTTCTTCTGAAACAAGCACGCAGTTTATTGTCATTGAAGTGTCCATGTTCAGAACAAACTTAATGAGTAGCAGCCAGAATCAGCTATGATCAAATCATCAGGATAGAAACAACTTTGCACTAAAATAATACTATTGTACCCTCAGTTGAATTGTAAATTTGTCACAGTATAATTTATGCATTTTTCCCTTCTGTATCATCAGCATCTTTCACATCTATCAGCAGTAGAATGTGTTGCTTTCTCAATGTAAGGAGGAAAAAAGGCCACAGGGAACTTAATACCCACTCTTTCCCTATTTGCTTATGTTTGTTTTTTAATTACCACCAAGAACGATAGAGGATAGTCACTTCCAAGATATTTCTACCTACAATATATTTTATTACTTCAAGCTATGCACATAGTTGAGCAGTAAAACACTTGCTTAAGTAAAAGGTGATCAAGGAATGGGTTTGAGCATGAGTGAGCTATAGACAAGAGAAAATGAACAAACTATCATTTTAAAACTCCAGTCTGAAGTGGTTGTGTGAACAGTGCACATGTACTATGTGTAAGTATGAAGGCCAGAGGTGTTGTTCCTCAAAAACAGCCCACTCTGTTTCATGAGGCAAGATCTCTCTGTGGGACCTGGAGCTCACAGATTAGGCTAGCATGGCTGACCACTGTGTTAATTGTACCATTGTAAATAATGTATATTCATTTAACTTTAATCTATAATTTACAGAATGACATATATAGGTATTATCTGTAAAAGCATTTTTTTCCTCAATGATCAGAGTATTTTTTATTTTAAGCCATTCTACAGCCATTTTGACAAAGTAGACTTGGGTAGAATTCTCCTGCTGAGCTGCTTGCCTTCATGTTATTCAGTTTTCTCGTCTGAAATCCAGTGCTGAAAATGTGGTGATATGTTTATTTGTTGTTTGCTTGTTTATTGGTTTTTAAGTTTATTACTGATTTACCTAGGGTCCAGGCATATAATTTGCTGATTCCTTCATCTTAACATAACCCATGATTTTTAGCATGTTCAGCCATGCGATTTGATACCTTTTCTTAGCAACACTTCAACTGCTTTTCTCTATATCTCCTGGCATCTCTGCTCTGCTCTGAGATGTTCCCAGAGTTTTCTTAGTCTGGTAGCCCTGCCCATACTTCCCATTTGCCTTTGACCAATCAGCATTTTTATTTAAACCAGTAGGACAATTGTTTACAATGTAACAGGACATAGTCCCACTATAATGAAATTGTTGTATCATATATTTTTACCCATTTTCCAGTATAAAATGGGTCCCTTTAATACCCAGAAGTAAAACCTGGAACTCACAGATTAAGCTAGCATGGCTGAGCAGTGAGTTCGTTGGATTATAATACATAATGTATATTAACTTAACTTATATGTAATCTATACTATGCAAATAACATATATACATGTATGCCTCTAAAAGCATTCTTTTTAGAGAATTCTAATTTTGCCAGTTCTTTGGTTTTTCTCTTCACTGTCCTCTCCGTCTTTCCCCTCCTTCATTCTTCTTCCACTCTACAGGTTTGTGAAACAATAAAATGTTGGGTACTTGGGGATCAGTGAAATGATTTTAGTCATAACTGATTGTTTCTGGTGTCTTTGCACCTTGTTTGTACATGACACTTTAAAGAATAATTCAACATGCCCATATACTGCATTTCAGTTGTAACTATTCTAGTATGTAATTGAGACAATATGAAAAGGATCAGGAGTGAAATTTGGAAAACAGCTTGATTAATAAAAACTTAATGAATTTCTCAAGATATATTTTTAACATTAGAAGAGTACTTTAGAAAAAGTATAGCTATATTTTCTCTCAAGTCTACAAAATATTAAAAATGATATTTTGTTCTGTTTGTATAATATTTGTTTCCATGGTGATATCATACATTTTCTAAGACGTGAAGTCTTCAATGCTGAATAATTGTTTAAGCTTCATGAGATCAATTTTCCCAAGATGGATGCTATACCTTCATAATCAGATTAAAACAAAAGCTTTACTTATATAAATGATAAGATTTTCTGCCAATCATCCATGATCACTTAGAATTTTAAAACCTACTAAAATATTTTAAAATTTAATTGAAAATTGAAACAAGTCTCTAGATAGTATGTGTGTGTGTTAGTATGTGCACATACTATATAACCATAAAGGCCAAATATACCCCATGCTAAAGCTGAAGGTCCAGAGATTTATGTGCTTGATCAGTCTTGATACTGTAAGTAGACCTCAGGTCTTCTGCAAGAGTGGTACATGTTCTTTACTGCTGAGTCATCTCTCCAGCTTCAAACTTGGAAAACACTTTAAAAAGTAGATTAGTTTGTTAAAATCATTTTTCAGTGATGGATTACTAAGTTTCAAGCAGTACTTTGATCATTTTTGGTGGACTTACATAAACTGTCCCAGAATCTTGGAATTAAATAAAGCATGCTCATGCAGCAGAATTTTGAATAAGTGTAAGAGAGAAGAAAAAATTATTTTTCCAAACTCAAACTTTTCAGAGTAATTATAAATTTTGTTTAGCAAAAGTATCACATGGCTAAAAAATTAATTTTAAATTAAGTTCAAAGTACAAATTTAATTGTATGTTCTTGAATGTAGAAAACATGGGCTTATAGATAGAGTGGTTTGCAATAGCTTGATGCAACTTCCAGAAAAAGCTGAAGGATATTAAATATTTGTGTGTGAGAGTGTGAAACAGAGATTAACCAAAAGCATTTTTGCTGCATTCATCTGTTTTGGAGTCAATTTGTAAGCTGGAACAACATTAGTGCAGCACTTACTGATCCAGTAGTGGGAGGGTGAGCAGGATAGTACTTTACCTACTTATCCAGGACAGAGTATGTGTGGGAGGAGAGGGTTAATGTAGCCTCCACTGATCCAGGATGGGATGTGGTTAGTACAGCAGCACCCACTGATTCAGTCGAGTCGTCTGTGTGTGTGTGTGTGTGTGTGTGTGTGTGTGTGTGTGTGTGTGTGATGTTTGAAGTCTGGATTCCTTGCAGAGCAATTACAGGGAGAGACACACATTTGTTCCTGTTTGACTGGTGTGCTTTGTTCTTTTCTTATCTCACAAAACACCCAAGCATTATTTTTAAAAGAGACTAAATATCCAACTAGAAAAGTTAAAAAAAATAATTTTCTTGTTGTGACACACAACTTGCTAAGAATATAAACAGTGCTTTTCAACAGATTTAAGACAGCATGAATGCACATTTTTATAACTGCGGAGATCATAAGTGTGGGTATGAATTCTGAGAGAACTGATAATTGAGTTTGAAGGAATGCATGATGTAAAAAAATCACCAAATAATATATATATACATATATATGTATATATATATATATGAGAGAGAGCTCAAATCTGCTTGCTTGAGTATAGAATTAACTATGTAGTATCACTTTCATAAAGATATTTTAAAAATTAAAAAACTTCATCTCTCACTTTAATCACTATAATTTGTTTTCTTACTCTGAGAAGGGAATTATTCAAAATAACTTATAATATCTTAAAAAGAAGCTATCTTATAATCTAGCTTTTAATAATAAAAATTTAATTTTATGAAACTAAAATAATGTGTAAAAAGGTTTTCTATACAATTGTCAGCAAATAAGGACTCAGTGCATTTTCATAAGTGGAGAACATACAGCTATGGGAACTAGGAAAAAAGAGGTTGAGGAAACGCTACAAGGAAGAAGACGAAAAATCACACTTTTACTGATCTTCCTGGCTAAAGGGATTATAAAATTGGGTCTCACAGGCTATTTCTTTATTTTCTAATTTTATCCCAATTTTTTTCTCCAAGAAAAAATAAGATAAATTTAAGTCCTGGGATCCTTATTGAATTGTTAATAATTTATTGAATGCTTAAGCTGATTATAGGTCTGAATTTGATGGTATGGAATAACCACATTGGGAACAATTTAATAAATTTAACTTTTTGTTTTGAGGTGAAAAGAAGATATGAATGCCTCATCCAAAAGTGTGTTTATTGACCTTTAAATTGTTCATGTGATGAATTACTTTTAAGCTCAGAGACATTCATAGTTCAAAAAAGGCCAGGTATACATTACTGGCACATAAGCAAATTGTAATCTCAATTATAAATGTTGTGCTTCGAAGAATAACTATCCTTCAAATTTTTTTGTATTTTAATATTTACTTTATTTTTTGTAATGAATTTTAAAGTCTTTTTGAACAATCTTTTTTATTATGAATAAAGCCATTTTTTATCCATGTATCCACTTCTTCAAACTCCCTTCCCCCTTCCGCCCCTCCCATCCACTCTTCTTCCTGACACTTTGTATCCTTCCCAGCAAGGGCAGGAGATCCCAAGGTCCCAACATGGCTTAGATCAGCATCCACTCCTGGTTGATCCACTTTCCTCACCCCCAACAAGACTGGGTTAGCAATACCTCTGGAGGGAGTGGGCTCTAAGGTGACCATCAAAGGTGTTTCAGATCCCAAGGTGATCATTGGTTATGGTTTACACCTTGGACATTTGCCTGTAAATTTTAGGATCTGATTTTTGTCACTGCTGAGTAGTACTCCATTGTGTAGATGCACCAGAGTTTGTTAATCCATTCTTCAGTTGAGGGGCATCTAGGCTGTTTCCAGATTTTTGCTATTATGAAAAATGCCGCTATAAACAGAGATGAGCTAATGTCTTTGGAGTGTGAATTTGCATCTTTAGGATATATGCCCAGAAGTGGTATTGCTAGGTCTTTAGAAGACTGATTTCCAGTTTTCTGAGGAACTGCCACACTGGATTTCAGAGTGGATGAACAAGCTTACACTCTCACCAACAATAGAGGAGTATTCCTCTTGCTCTGCAACCTCTCCAGCATAGGCTGTCATCTGTGTCTTTTATCTTAGCCAATCTACAGGTGTAAGGTGGTATCTCGAAGTTGTTTTCATTTGCACTTCTCTGATGACTAAAGAAGTTGAGCACTTTTTCAAGTGCCTTCCAGCCATTCATAATTCTTCTACTGAGAATTCTACTTTTAGTTCTGAACCCCATTTTTTGATTGGGTTATTAGAGGTTTTGGGCTTTAGTTCCTTGAGTTATTTATATATTTTAGAGATCAGTCCTCTATCACTTTTAGGGTTGGTGAAAAGCTTTTCCCATTCTGTAGGCTGTTGTTTTGTGCTATTGACTGTGTCCTTGCATTTACAGAAGCTTCTCAGTTTCAGGATCCTACTTATTTATTGTTGTTCTTAGTGTCTGTGCTACCGTTGTTATATGTAATGGTGGTCCCCATGCCAATTCATTAGAGGAGGTTTCCCCTTTTCATTTCTGTCAGGTTCAGTGTAGATGAGTTTATGTTGAGGACTTTGATCCACTTGGATTTGAGTATTGTGCAGGGTGATAGACTTGGATCTATTTGCATTTTTCTACACACTGCCATTGAGCTATGTCAACAACATTTGTTAAAGATATTATCTCTTTTTTCCACTGAGTATTTTGGAACTTTGTCGAAGATCAGGTGTTCATTGGTTTTTGGATTAATATCTGGATCTTCAATTCGATTCCATTGATCCACAAGTCTGTTTTTATGTCAGTAACAGGCTGTTTTTATTACTATAGCTCTATAGTATAGCTTGAAGTCAGGGATGGTGATGCCTCCTGAGGGACTTTTGTTGAGCAAACTGTTTTGACAATCCTAGCTTTTCAGTTATTCCAAATGAAATGGAGTATTTTTATTTCAAGGTTTGTAATAAATTTTGTAATTGTGTAAATACCTTGATTCTGTAATTTGCTTTTGATAGAACTGCCAGTTTTACTATGTTGATCCTACATATCCATGAACATGGAAGATTGCTCCATTTTCTGATACCCTCTCAATTTATTTCTTCAGTGATTTAAAGTTTTTGTGAACTAGATCTGTTACTTCTCTGGTTAAAATTACTCCAAGGTATTAAATGCTATCTGCAGCTATTATAGAGGGTGATGTTTCCCTTATTTCTTTTTCAGCACTTTTATCTTTAGTACATAGGAAGACTATTGACTTCTTTGATTTAGTCCTGTATCCTGTTCCATTGCTTAAGGTGTTTATCAGCTGTAGAAGTTCCCTGTAGAATTTTGTGGATCACTTATGTATATGATCATATCATCTGCAAATAGAAATAGTTATACTTATTATTTTCCAATTTTTATCCCCTTAACCTCCATTTGTTCTCTTATTACTTTAGATAAGCTTTGAGTACTATATTGACTGGACAATGGGAGAGAGGAAATCCTTGTCTAGTTCCTGATTTTAGTGGGATTGCTTTGAGATTTATCCATTAAGTTTGAAGTTGGTTGTTGGCTTCTTGTAAACTGTCTTTAATTTATTTAGATAGTTTCCCTGTATTTCTGATCTCTCCAGGACTTTTATAAAAAAAAGTTTTAAATTTTGTCAAAGGCATTTTCAGCATCTAAGGATATCATCATGAGGTATTTTCTTCTTCAGTTTGTTTATATGATGGATGACATTTATGGTTTTTGTATGTTGAACCATCCATGAATTTCTGGGATCAAGCCTACTTGGTCATGGTTGATGATTTTTTTTATATGTTGTTGTTTACAATCTACCTGAATTTTGTTGAGAATTTTAGCTTCAATATTCATGAGGGAAATTAATCTGTAATTCTCCTTTTTTGTTG
This sequence comes from Sigmodon hispidus, assembly GCA_004025045.1. NCBI lineage: Eukaryota > Metazoa > Chordata > Mammalia > Rodentia > Cricetidae > Sigmodon > Sigmodon hispidus. Next base: position 7,246 of record PVIH01010492.1, on the reverse strand, counting down.
AGTTTGAGTGGCTTGAGTATTAGGGTAATTATGACCTCATAAAAAGAGTTTAGAAATATTCCTTAAGTATCTACTGTGTGAAATATTTTGTGGAGTGTTGGTGAGAATTCTTCTTTGAATGTCTAGTAGAATTCGGCATTGAAACCATCTGGACCTTGGCTGTTTTTACTTTGGAGGCTTTTAATGACACCTTAAATTTCCTTTATGGTTATAGGACTGTTTACTTATTTAATCTGATTTGAATTAATTTTGTTAAATGGTAGCTGTCCAAAAAGCTGTCCATTTCTTCCAGGTTTTCAATTTTTGTGGACTGTAGATTTTCAAAGTATGACTTGATAATTCTCTTGATTTCCTGGGGTTTTGTTGCTATGTCCCCCTTTTCATTTCTGATTTTGTTGATTTGACTACTCTCTCTCTCTGCTTTTTGATTAGTTTGGATAAGGTTGTATCTATCTTGTTGAGTTTCTCAAAGAACCAACTCTTTGATTCATTGATTCTTTGTATTGTTCTTTTTGTTTCAAATATATTGATTTCAGCTATACGTTTGATTATTTCCTGCTGTCTACTTCCAAATGAGTTTGCTTCTAATTGTTCTAAGGTTTTCAACTGTGCTGTTAGTTCTGTAGTGTGGGATTTCTCTAGGTTTTTTATATAGAATTTAGTGCTATAAATTTTCCTCTCAAGACTGCCTTCATTGTGTCCCACAAGTTGGCTATGTTGTAGATTGATTTTTGTTAAGTTCTGCGAAGACTTTGATTTCTTTCTAAATTTCTTCCTTGACCCAGAGGTGGTTCAGTTGAGTAATATATATTTTCCATGAGTTGGTAGGCTTTCTGTGATTTTTGATGTTGTAAAACTCTGTCTTTAGACCCTGGTAGTCTGTTATGATAGACTGGATTATTCCCACTTTTTTGTATCAATTGATATTTGTTTTATGACCAATTATGTGGTCAACTTTAGAGAAAGTTCCATGTGGTGGTGAGAAATATGTATATTCCTTTTTGTTTGGATGGAAACTTCTGTAAATATCTATTAAATCCTTTTATATCATAATCTCTGCTTGACTTCTTAGTTCTCTGGTGAGTCTCTGTCTGGTTGACCTATCCAAGGGTGAAAGTGGGGTATTGAAATCTCCCTCTATTACGGCATGAGAGCTGATTTGGGTTTTGAGCTTTAGTGTTGTTTCTTTTACATAGATTAGTGCCCTTACATTATGGGTATAAATTTTTAGGATTGAAATCTCATCCTGACCAATTTTTCCTGAGATGAACAAGTAATGTCCATTCTGGTCTCTTTCAATTGATTTTAATTTGAAGTCTACATTGTTTGATATTAGTATGGCAACTCCAGCTTGTTTCTTAGGGCCATTTGCTTTGAAAATCTTTTCCCAATCCTTTACTTTGAGCCTGTGTCTGTCTTTAAGGATGGGATGTGTTTCTTGTATTCAGCAGAAGGATGGCTTCTGTTTATGTATCCATCATGTTAGTGTGTGCCTCTTTATAGGTGAATTTAGTCTATTGATATTTAGGAATATTAGTGACCACTGATTGATATTTCCTGTTATTTTTGGTGGTAGCTTGTATGTATTTTCTTTCTCTGGGTTTTTCTTCTGTGGGATTATTTATTGTTTGTGGTTTCAGGTGTGTATCTGGGATCCTTAGGTTGGAGTTTTCCTTCTAATTCTCTTTATAGGGCCGGATTTGTGGATAAGTATTGTTTAAGTCTGACTGTCATTAATATCTTGTTTACCCCATCTATGGTGATTGCTGGTTTTCTCAGTATAGTTGTATAGCTTGGCCACCATGCTCATTTAGTGTCTGTATAACTTCTGACTAAGACTGTTTTGCTTTCATTGTTTCCATTGAATAATCAGGTGTGATTCTGATGGGTCTGCCTTTATAAGTAAGTTGGCCCTTTTCTTTTGCAGCTCTTAATTTTTTTTCTTTGTTCTGTATATTTTGTGCCTTGATTATAAAGTGGCAAGTAGACGTTTTTGGGATATCAAATCTATTTGGTGTTCTGTGAACTTCTTGTATCTTTATAGTCATTTCCTTCTTTAGGTCTGGAAAGTTTTCTTATATGATTTTATTGAATACATTATCTGTGCCTTTGAGCTATAATTCTTCTCCTTCTTCTATTCTTATTATCCTTTTTTGTGTGTTTTGTTGTTTTTTTAATCATAAAATAATTATTTTAATGGTGTATTTGAAACAATTTTAAACATCTGATCAACAAGATTATGCAAATGTGGGAGCACGCAGCACTTTACAAAAAAAGCTAAGCATTTAAACATACAAAACAACTTTGGGATAGATTTGTTAAGTTACTTTTTTAACATATACATAATTTACGGCATTTTATATAACTTGCTAGAACACAATTTTTGGCCAATTAAACTTTACAACAGTATTGAATATGGCCATAATAGACCCTGTGGGAAGAACAGGATGGAGAGTGATATAGTAGAGGTGTTTCCCTTGAATTCTTCCTCTAGCATTTTCCTTCAATTATCTTCTGGGAGGGTTGGCATTTTTTAGTATGTGATTTCAATTCCACTATTATTTTTGTCAGCTATAATTTACACAGGTAGATTTTAAAAATGGGAGTGCGGTGCTTGAATATCAGCTTCTTCCTCAGAACGGTACATAATGTGTTGCTCACATTTGGAACCATATCCCCAAGGGTGAGACACTGAAAGCACCTCTTAAGTAGACAATCCAAAGGGCATCCTAGAACCTTCTTACCAACAGTTAGATGTTTTGAAAAGCACTAGATGTTTAAAACATAGAGTAACTGGGAGATTCTTTACAAAAGAAAAAACTCCATCCTGGGAATTAAAATAATATAAAAAGAAACTCTACTCTTTTGATATACTAACTACATGTTTGTCAGTTTTCTTTTTTGGTTGACCTATTTTTTTTTCTTTTTTGCCACTACCAAAACAAGGGCCATCTTTGACATTCCAAATGGAGCCACCCTCTTTGGGTACATGGTGCACATGTGCACACATCTGTTTCATAATGCCATTTTCATGTTTCCCTTATTATTTTAAATACAAGGCTTCATAATCCCTTCAGTACTTTCTAGCTTTTCCATTTTTTCAGTGAGGTATATCAGTAGCAATTTCAGTTTTAAAACTTAGCTGACAATGATGCCCCACACTAGGTAGCAGAGTGGGGAGCCAGAGTCAGCAACCTCAGGCACAAATGGTCCCATCAGCTCTGTTTGTAATTCTAGCTCAACTAATCCAAGTTGATTCTGACCCTATTCTGTGGTTTGTCACACTTCAACTCCAGAAGGTAACTGTCACAGCAAGCTAAGTAACTTCTTAATTGCAATCATAAAGTCTAATACTAGCAGACAGATTCAGTACAGGATATGTTCTGACTCTTCCTTTCTCCTACTTCTAGATGCAGCCTGTATCAGAAGGGCCACCTTATTGCTATGGTGTGAAAAAAACAAAACTACAAAAGAAAACAGGTGGTAAGAGAGAACCCCTAGCTGTTTTAATTAAATGTAGTTGGATAGGTGATACTTCTATATAAAGTATACTTGGTACTGACTTTCAAAAAGCATCTGAATTCTCATCTGCAAGAACCCACAGGACATACAGACAAGATGTAGTTTAAAACAACAACAACAATAAAAAGCTTGTCAGTGTAACAATTGTCTTCCATACTGATGACTATTTTCCATAGTAGATCCCAGGACAGTGCAACCATCCTCTCTCTATCTTCTTTGGCAGTAAACAGTGTCCATCTTGAATGAATGGATGGATAGACGAATGGATGGATGGATGGAGTGATCACTTCAGAAGTGCAAGGTATAGGGCTTGAGAATACTTCATCTCTCTTTCCTGTTCCATACAGAATATCAAGTCTCTGAGGCAGATTCTTGTAATTCTTGGACGAAGCAGTGTTTTGGTGGCTGTTAGACTGGACATCCTAGAAGCAGAAGGGTTATCTCTGAAGCCCTCATTTCCTGATTCTAGTGGTCTCTTCCGCCGTGGTCCAATAGCTGCAAGAGCTGTGAGATTAGCATCTCTGTATTGGATCTGGGCAAGCTCCAATTGTTGCAAGTCTTTGGCTTTCTGCTTTAATCTCAGCTGTTCTGGATCTTCTTTATTGGAACAGCTCTTGGCTGCTCTTAGTAACATCTCTTTTTCTTCTAGATCCTTCTTCTGTTTCTCCAATTGATCTAGCTTTTCAAGAAATTTGAGCTGTGATCTGGTATCAGTAGACAAGATGTAATTTTCACTTTCCTTGTAAACAGTCATTCGATGCTGAGCAATCGTAGTCAGTTTTTCTAGAAGGCCTCGTAATCTCTCCTGTGTTGCATAGGAGATCAAGTTCACAGCATCAGAGTTAAGTTCCGTAATGTCATGCTTTTTACCAATGTCTAAAATTTTCTTTTGTAGAGCTCCAATAAAAAGAAATGGTTCTTCTTTACATGACTGAATGAGTGTCCCAACAAATTCAGAATGTGTTGCTAAGATGCAGGCGTTTACTTCATCAAGGTTGACCTCTGCCATACAAGTCACATCGTTGATGTCATCTTCACCTCTGAAACATGTTGCTCCATTCTCTTTTATTTTATTGTTCTGAATAGAAGATGTTTCAGTTTGAAGAGAGAGAAGTTTATTTCCAGGCAGAGTAATTTGCTTTATAATGGAAGTAGTAGGCACTACAGTATTTGCTGGCATCTTTGGCCCACATTTCTGAGTGGTCAATGTTGAGAAATTGGAAATGGTGGTCACCTGATTTGCATTGCCTCCTGAAGGCTGTTGAACTACTAGTTGCTTGACCTTGACTGCCTGTGGAATGCCAGCTGAGTGTGAAAGGAGAGGGCCTGGCTGTGCAATTTTGATCTGGACTGGAGTGCCTGTGATGGGTTTATCAGGTTTGGTCCAAGCAGAGATAACAGCAGGCTTCACAGATGGAAGACAAAGAGGTGCATGTGCAGCTGAAGTTTCTCCAAAGGTTACTGGTGGAAGAGTCAGTGTAACTGCTGTCCCAGACACAGCGGGCTTCTCAGGCTGAAGGGAAACTGTTGTCACTGTGTTTGGTACAGATGTGGTAAGTGGTTTTGAAGTCTGTAGCACAACAGTTGCAGGTGTTGTACCTCCTGTTACAGCAGCAGGGGCCACAGAATGCAGTGTCACAATTCCAGTGTTTGCTTCTCTTGAACCAGAAAGTGAATTCAGAGTCTGAGCAGACATAGTTCTGGGTGCTGTTGCTCCAGAGACAAAGACTGGGGAAACTGTACTTGTCACCACAGGGAACATTGTTGCTGTCATGGAACAGGAGGCAATGACCACCTCACCAGAGATTTCCTGATCACAGTTCTCAGTGAAGCTCTGGGAGTTAGGGAGAAGCTGTCTTAAGGCAACCACACTTTTCTTAAGAAAAGGTATAAGATGTGGCTAAGGTGCAGATTTGAGTTCAATATATAGTTTCCTAGTAAATTCTTCTGCTTCAATTTCTACATCCAAAAGTTGTTCCACCAGCTTCTTCACATTCTGTCCCATTTCTGGAGACTGTGATTTTTTGTTTTGCTTTCATTGTTTCCATTGAAAAATCAGGCGTGATTCTGATGGGTCTGACTTTATAAGTAAGTTGGCCCTTTTCTTTTGCAGCTCTTAAATTTTTTTCTTTGTTCTGTATATTTTGTGCCTTGATTATAAAGTGGCAAGTAGACGTTTTTGGGATATCAAATCTATTTGGTGTTCTGTGAACTTCTTGTATCTTTATAGTCATTTCCTTCTTTAGGTTTGGAAAGTTTTCTTATATGATTTTATTGAATACATTATCTGTGCCTTTGAGCTGTAATTCTTCTTCTTCTTCTATTCTTATTATTCTTAGGTTAGGTCTTTTCATAGTGTCCTAAATTTCCTTAATGTTTTGTGTTACAGCTTTTTCTGTTTTAGTGTTGTCTTTGACTGTTGTATCTATTTTTGCTATTGAGTCTTCCACTGCAGAGATTCTCTCTTTCATCTCTTAGATTCTGTTGGTTATGCTTGTATCTGCAGTTCCAGCTACTTTCTTCAAATTTTCTATTTCCACCTTTGCCTCATATTGTGCTTTTTTTACTTTTTTCATTTCAATTTTTAGTTCCTAAAATTTTTTTTTTGGATTTCTTTTTCTTGGTTTTCTATCAAGAATTTGTTCATCTCTTCCAATTTTTTGTTTGTATTTTCTTCTATTTCTTTAAGGGAATTTTTCATATTCTCTTTTAATGCTTCAATAATTTTCATAATGGTGTTTTTGCTGATGTTTCCTTCTGTTTCCTCTCCATTACTCTGTTCAGTTCTTGTAGTTATAGAACAAACTGTTCCCTCTGGTGTTGCCTTGTTGTTCTTTGTATTGTTATATGTATTATTACACTGGTGTCTTTCCATGGCTTCAGTGGTTCACAAGTTGACAGCTCCTAGTCAGTTGTGGCTAGAGGGCCCGTGTGTCTCTTTTCTGCTCTGAACAAGCTGTTTGATCTCTGACTCTGTTCTTGACAGGGAGTTAAGTTTCCAAGGCCACAGTCTTTGTCTGATAAGACAGTTTGCTCTGGAGACAGGGCCCAGCTGGGCAATATCTCTTCTTTCAGAGGTCACTGGAGGGGACCCTCACAGCTAAATCCTAGGGGCTGTCTGCTGTCCTCAGTCTGAGATCAGACACTTGGGTGCGACCTCGATCCTGGAGAGGATTTCTCTAGATGGGTAGTCCAGGAGCTGGAATCCACTCCCCTCTGTCTCTGCTCTGGGTAGGGGTCTTGGATTCCCCATCCTTAAATTTCTAAAAGTATCTTATCGCGGTAAAAACCCGCCCTGAGATATGTTTATAAACAGGGTTTATTTGGAGAAAATAGCTTACAAAACAGAGCCGGTTTTAGGAGAAGATGACAGGATGAGGTTGCAGCGCGCCAGAACCTTTCTAAGGAAGATTCTTCATCCCCACGCCGTACGTCCGAACTCCCGGGCAGCTGGAGCGAACTGCGCACTCAGTCGGGGAGCTCTCGTGAGAGAATGACGACTTCCTGTCCTGGTCCCCTCCCTCAAAGGTCTACTTCCGGAATCCTTTTCAGTTAACCACGCCCAGCTCGTCTCCATTCCTATGACGCGATCGTTCACATATACAGTTCCTGATTTCCCGCTACATCTCCCCGTTTTGTCTAAATAGGAAGGTTCTAAACTAGGTATAAAACTACATACTATAGGGATCATCATAAGACAGTGTCTGGGAAAGAGAAAGGTACT